>JAQIXN010000230.1:0-52187 GCA_034698145.1 Proisotoma minuta
GTTAGGTTAAAAATATTGTATTTAGAGAGATACAAATCCCTGACTCGGGCTACATGAACACTGCTCTGAAGGTTTAACTATCTATTATCTATTTAATTTCATTATTTTTAATTTTATTGTTGTTTTTTTATAGATATTTTGTGTTCACGGCGGACTTTCCCCTTCCATCCAAACTTTAGACCAGATTCGTGCGATTGACCGCAAACAAGAAGTTCCTCACGACGGTGCAATGTGCGATTTGTTGTGGTCAGACCCGGAAGGTGTCAATCCTCATTTTATAAATCATTCATTAATTTAACATTCTTAACAATCATACTATTAGATTTGAAAAATGCTTCTCTTTAAATGCTTTTTTCGTTAAAAGGCATATTTCTTTTTGTCTTTTGCAGATGGTAAGTTTTTCAAGGAATGCTGCTTAAATTCTCGTCTCATATTGTAAGCTAAAAATAATAAGCTATTTTTCTGCAAAAAAATGCACAGACTCTGCAGCGTCAGGCAAATTTAAATGAAATTTCAATATCAAACACAATTTATTAATTGACTTCAATATCGTACCAACTATTGTTATGTAGTTCAAGGTGCAAATTGCTTATAATTTCTGTTTATGCAGATACTACTGGATGGGGAGTGAGTCCACGGGGCGCAGGATATCTTTTCGGTTCGGATGTTGTGGCGCAATTCAATGCTGCCAATGATGTCGAAATGATCTGCAGAGCCCATCAATTGGTCATGGAAGGATATAAATGGCATTTCAACGACACAGTATTAACCGTGTGGTCTGCTCCCAACTATTGCTACAGGTTAGTATATTATATATTAAACATTAATTTTACTTTCTTGATTAGATGCGTGAACTAGTTTTTGTCTCAAATGATTAGTATTCCTCGAGTGTTTCGATTGTGTTACATATTTGAGCAATTCCATTGATTCACTAACAAACAGATTAATGTAATACTAATATTATTGTTTGATTTATTTGCAATTTAGATGTGGAAATGTCGCCGCTATATTGGAGTTGGATGAACATTTGCAGAGAGAATTTATAATTTTTGAAGCGGCACCTCAAGAACAACGAGGCGTCCCTGCCAAAAAGCCTCAACCCGACTATTTCCTATGATTTTACTTATTTATAAAGATTCAGAGTACTTTCCGTCATTTGGTTTCACTTTTTTAAACAAGCTGGCTTAGTTTATTGATAGAAGTTTTACTAAATACGCCTTGTAAAAAATGGAACCACCGACCAAACAAATAAAAATGCAAAAAAATAACATAAAAACAAAAGTTTGAATCGTCAGCTTACTACATATATTGTGAAGAAATCAGCAATGTAATGGGAAATACTCATAATTTAAAAAATTTCAATCATTTATTTATTACTGTAATTGAGCTGATTTTCTTAATCGATTTTAAGATTTAAAAATTTCTGACTGAATCGAATTTTTGTTACTTTTTCTCTGAATATATTTAAATAGTGGATGAATTATGCTTTGTGTGTCAAGTACTTTAATATATGTTCCTTTTCTAAATAGAAATAATATTTTTTGGAGTGTATTTTAAATATTATGTTATAAATAGTATGATAATTTAAGATTCATTACGGTGTAATAATTACCGTCAAAATAAAATAAAATGCACGTAAAGCTGTAAAATCTCATTATATCGAAATTTATCGAATCATGTCTTTTATTTCTCAAATCAATTAGGCAGTTTCAATATTATGCAACATTTGTTGTCCAAAAACCACACGTCTATATATCATTTATTATTTAGGCAGTCAACTTCTTTCTTGTTGATGTTAGAACTAGATTCCACAAATCCGGTAAAAGTTTGACGTCAATCAATTCATGTTCCTCACGATTTTTACAAGTCGTAAAGATTTGCCCCAAAAGGCTTAATTTTACGATGAGGTCATCATTCTAAAGAGCTAATTAAAGGTAGGTTAGTTAAAGATGGATATCAATTGTCAATTGTTGAAATTGATAGTATTGTCTAATAGGTATGCATATAAATTGAGTAATTGTAGACCATTGTTGTCCATCATCTTTGTTATCCTTGATGAGCATGGATGGCTGGCTTTTGCCTACTTCATCTGCCAAAATGTTGGCTTGTGGCTTTTAGATTGTTGGCCACTTCTTAAGTGCAATTACGTGAATTCATAAAAACTTGGAATTTAACTTTATCCAAATGAATTTGGACAACTCGATTGAATAGTTGATTCAGTTTGCAGCTTCTGCCTCCAAAGAAAGCAACTCGCAACTTTTCATGGCATCCTCTGAATTTTTGTATTCCATAAGTTCTCAAGATATATAAAGAATATTTAAATTATTGTGATTATTGTGATCGTGGGAAATTTTGAGGCTGGAGGTGCTATATCATTATTTGTTCAAATGTCCATTTATAAGCTGGAGAGAATGAGGAAAAAAGTGAAATGTGTGGATACCTATTTCATTAGAGTCTGAGAGGTGCGTGCAAATTAAATGGATCGTCAATTACTTCATCATATAATTCAATCTGAGCGTTGCATTGTCCAGTCAAACTAGTTTCTTTATGAAATCCAGTGAAATTAAACTTGATAAAAGTTCAATTCGGATTAAAATGAGAACTTTGTTAAAACCAGTGAACTAAATAAGTGTGAACGTTTCAAAATGCATTTAAGCAAGTTAGCCAATTGTTTTGTGGGATGGGGACTTTGTCTGCTCGCCTTTGTCGCAGGTAATTAAAGTAATTAATGTGCTGAGGACAATGCGATTAGTTGTATGCAGATTAGTTATGCATATTAATTATAACTTGTTTGAGATTTATCTGACAAGAATACAAATAGTGCATTACTTTTAATGATGCAAAGTAATTAAACAGAAGCTTGGGGTTGAGAAATGAGATGACATCTCACTTTGTTAACTTTATCGAAAATGAAACAAGTCCCATAAAAACTTTGCATCCATAAATTGATATTTGCATGCATTGTCTCAATTGCAATGTCCAGAAACTTATTAAAAGCGAAAGGGAAAGTTGAGATAGATCAGTATTATGTAATTGGGCTTTTGAAGGATGAGCTTATGGAAAAAAACGTTGATCTGTTATGCAACTTTGTAAAAAGGTGTAATGGGAAAATGATTAATGATAAAAGCTGGAGGCAATGGATTAAGAATGGTTTCAGCCAGACCTAAATAAATTAACCGGTCTCGGTCTCTAATTATTAGCTTTGCGGTTTTGGTCAATCTTGTCTGGAATCTGAGAAAACGGAAGATTATGCAATGTAATTATCTTTCTTGTTTTTTACAGGAATTGCTTCCTCTAGAGGAACGTGCAAAATGGGAGAATTTAGATGCGACACTGGAGAATGGTAAAAAATGCAAGCCTTTCTTTTAAGCTTCAAAATACATTTCGATCTTCTTTTATTTTAGCATTCCAAAAGACAAGGTTTGCGACTCTATTCGTGATTGTTCAAGTGGAATGGACGAATATGTTTGCACGCCCAAATTTCGCAGAGGACTTTGCGGGTATTAATGATTTTTTAAAGAAAATTTGCACAAAATTTTAATCACGATTAAATTTCGCACTTGCCAATAAAATCATGCAAAATGCAAGCAAACAATAGCTGCAATTAGTAATCCATTTTTTGCACATCTATTTAAAATGATTCACAGTACAATCATAAAATTAGTTTATTATGCGTCTTGGATTTTATTTGTCATCTACTACATATACTACAATAATTATCTAGTCAGCTATTTTTTTGCGAGTTTTATATCTTTGTCCAGGCGTTGTAAAACGAAAATTGAATGAATTTTAATTAAACGAACAAAAGATGCAACAATAATAGCTTGGCCAAGTCAAGGCAATCAAATAGATGATAATTAAACTCTTTTCTGAGCAAGAATTGAGTTGAGCAAGATCAATTAAAATCTCAGGTAGCAAATAATGTTAATTAATGACAGAGTTGATTGATTAATGAAATAAAATTTAATCTTTCATTGAAGATCATGAAATCATATTGAACTTTGACAAATTTCCTTGAATTGGACTGCAACTATTTTAACTGTTACATAACAATAGGTTGTAATCCTTCTCAAAGTTGGGATGCGATGCAAAAGTTAATTATTCTATGCGTCGCAAAGATGAAAACATAAAAGTCAGTGACACAAGTCGTAAACAATTATTATTTGTATTTGGGGCAATATTTACGTCTACAAAGTAGTCAGTTATGTAATCTCATTAAATTGTATGTTAGAGACAATATTTGTGACGTTATTCAATTTGCATAAAACCATAATGATTTCTTTTCCATGTTTAGCTACCACCGAATGCGTTACAGATCTCAGATAGAGCTCGGGGATCTTGGTCAAAATGTAATTTCATATCTGATGGGAACAGGGTGAGTGTTATTTTCGAACATATGGAAAATTTAAGCTTGTCATTGAAATGTTTTGTCGCTTAATAATGCATGAAAATGCACATTAAAATTAATCAAACAAACAATAAATTGTAGTGTCCAGTGACCTGCTAATTAAGTAACGTTTAAATGAATTGGAAGCTAAAGTTGTTTGATGACAAAACTACATTTTTTCATCCAGGATCTAAAAAAAATAGTTGTGAAACAGGTTCAATTTAATCAAAGATGCAAAATCTATTTTTAATATTGTCATTTCAAACCTCTCAATTGATTGAGTTTTGCAGCAATTAGCAAAACTTTTGGATGGCTGTCTTGTCCAAAAGTTTTTGTTGGTTGGATTTGTTTATGAGAATGATGGTCGTGTAAACATTTTATTAAGACAGGGTTTACACTTTTATGATGTGCCATCAAGGTTTTAACAGAAAAAGAAGATTTAGCTGGTAAAATCTGGATTTAAAACCTGTACAACAATGGAAAATCACTGCCCAACATTAACAAGCAGTTTGATTTTAATATTTTGCAATGCGATGACTAATTTCTCGGAAAATGTTAATGCTTATATAGTTTGCCTGCTTTTATCGAATTACTGTAAATATTTTATTACAATTTAATGCTTTGCACAACAACATCTCATTTCCTTCATGTATTTAAGGTACTTGGATGTGAAAAGTACCTTCATTGGATAGTTTATGATGTTTTTATTTTTCAGAGCTGGTCCAAAGCGCCCAGGAATTTTCCAGTGCCAATTTGGAGGCAAGTTTATCTCTTAAAATTGGCAAAACTTAACAAAATGTATGCCCTTAGGATGCATCCCTTTGAACAGACTTTGCGACGGGAATGTCAACTGCATCGGGGGCAGTGACGAGAGTGAGATATGCGAAAATAACAGGTAAATATTATGATTATAACTTCCAAGAAAATGTCATCTTTAATTGAATTTGTAAGAGAATTGCAGCTTCTTGGAAATTGTTTAATCATCAGAGCTCATGGCTTGTACTTAAAGACATCCGCTATGTAGCTTATATAAAGGTCATTTTATTTCCACACCAGTGCCTCAGTTAAGAACGGGGGAAATAATCACAATCCATAATCTAAACAATAATTAACAATAAAATGATGAGAGAGTTGGAATAATTCTGTCATGATACTTTAGCTAAATTGATGTTTACTCTATTGGATTACAAGCAATAGCTTAAGTTATTAACTTGTTGACTTCCTTTTTATGAATTTCTGAGAAAATTATTTTTCCACTTGCTGGAATTTTTCAGAAAAAAAGATTAGGGAACTGCTCTACATAAATTTTACAGATATTTTGCAGAAAGATTGAGATGAGTGAATGAGAGATGCCAATTAAATTAATCTGAAAATAAATCTCAGGCTGTATGTGTGCCAATTAGAGTTGTATAAAATGGAATAATTTAATTGCTCACTTTCCTTGTGATTACAGTTGTCTACCTGGACAATTCAGGTGCAAGTACGGAGCGTGGTAAGCCAACCCATATTATGTACTTTTATTAACTAATTGGACAAGTAGGTAAAAAACTAGTGTTATCATTGCTCAAATCTTTTTTTCTTATTCCTACCGATTATCATTTTTTTCATTGTTTGTTTACTCAATTTAAATTATTTTACAGTATCCCAGATTGGCAGATGTGCAATGGTCGAAGGTATGCATTTTTTTTGCTATTTTGTCGTAAGTTTGCAGCTTAAATTCTTATAATGTTCAGTAATTGTCCTGATGGGTCGGATGAGACGCCAGAAGCTTGTAAACACATTACTTGCAAAAGTCATGAATTCCGTTGCCGATATGGTATGAAAAGATGAAAAACAAAGCAATAACTTTCTGCAAAAAGTTTATGATTTTATTTGTTCTTTAAAAGGTGGATGCATTCCAAAAGACCGAATATGCGATATTAAAAAGCATTGTGCGGATGGATCAGGTAGGAAATTCCTAATAGGGGTTGTAGAATTTGAAAGCCATAAGCTTCATGAATTGAATTTCAGATGAATATGACTTTTTATGCCTCATCACTCGAGCAAAAATGGTGGAACGTTGGGGGCTTGAAGGTAAACTAATTAATCAGGAAAATGAGCAAAGATTTTTGGCTGTTGCCGAGAAAGAGAAGAAGAGAAAGGAAGCAGAGAAACTTTCAACGACGACGACGACGCCCACGCCAAGCACAACAAGGCCAACGACAACGGAAGTTACCCAAGTGAACATAACAGATAACACAATCCCTACATTTCCCACCGACCAACAACAAATTTACGACGACCCAATATTCCATCAAAGCGAAAAAAACGTAACCTATTCAACCTCTGTTTCTGTTTCAAAGAGCGTTGGAGATCAAGTTGAAACTTTGACAATGACAACAACTCCAACGCCTACAACAACGATAAGAACGACTAGCACTACCGAAAAGAGCCAATTGAATCAATCCGAACCTACGCTTAAAGAATGCTTTCTCCCGGAAATTCCTGATAATGCGGAGGCTAGCATAACCAGTTGCGCGTATGTTTCATCAACTGATAATTAAGTATTTAGCGAGAAATTATTATTAAATTATTGTATATTTTCAGGACATTTCCGACAGCCTACTTTTGTCAACAGGATGTACGCACTGTTCCCGTCGGAGTCATAATTCAATATGAGTGTGGGCCTGGATTTTTGCTATATGGACCCCAAGCCATAACTTGTCAATCGGAGGGAAGTTGGTCGGCCAGGCCCCCTGAATGTGACCCCTTAATTGATGTTAGATTTGGCTTTGGTTCTGCCCTCCCAAATAATTTTGACCCCCGTTGCCCTCTAATTAAACCAATTAAAGGGGTTCGTGTTGAATGCATTGATCCCAAAAATATTGCCGTGAAATCCTGCTCTGAAAAACAGACGCCAGGAACTGAAGCGCGTTATACATGGTAAATTAAATTGTTGAAAAGATGGAATTGTAATTAACCACTTCCATTGAATAGTGCACCTTATTATAAGCATTCTGCGGATTTGCCGACCCACTACGAGAAATGTGGGGAGGATGGGAATTGGAGTCCTGGGACTCAGGAACAATTTTCTTGTGTCCCTGATTGTGGTTTGTCCGAGCTCCCAAAGACCCCTTATATTCTCAACGGTCAAAGTACAAAGAGTTCTCAGTGGCCCTGGCATGTCGCAATTTACTTGAAGCAGAAAGGTATTTATTAGAGTGATTCCATGTAATTTACAAGGTTTTTTCATGCATCTTTGTATCGCAGATAAATTCAATTATATTTGCGGAGGTGCTTTAATTACTGAACATGCAGTTCTAACCAGTGCTCATTGCGTCACAGTTCGAGGAAACCCCAGAAATGGTTCCGAATTTGTAGTAATGTTGGGAAAGCAAAAAATTGGTAATACCATCAACTATGAAATATTTCTTGAAAAGAATAATAATCTGATTAAAATTAATAGAACTTCCGGACCCCGATCCTTTTGTGCAGAAACGTTATGTGTCAAGCGTATTTGTGGAAGACTCGTTCAACTATGTCGCATTGGACTCTGACGTCGCAATTTTAGCCCTGTCCCAGCCTGCAGTGTTATCTTTTTATGTCCGCCCTGTCTGTTATCCTCAAACTTCCAATAGTTTTCTGGAAGAATATCAATTGGCTCCAGGATCTTTGGGTACCGTTGTAGGCTTTGGGTTCAATGAAAACGGGACACTGTCAAACGAGTTAAGAATGACACAACTTCCGGTAGTTTCCCCTCAGGACTGTAGCGATTCTCACGGGGATTTTTTCGCGTCCATGACTCGTTCCACAAATTATTGCGCAGGATATAAAAACGGGACGCAAGTCTGTAATGGCGACAGGTAAATTGTAAAATTAAATTTCAAAAAGTACAAAAAGTGCTATATTGACTAAAATTTCCTTCGGCAGTGGGGGTGGTCAATATTTCAGAGCAATGATTCGTGGATCCACTCGATGGTACATTCAGGGGCTGGTTTCTTATGGGGTCCCTGACTCAAAAGCCGGAACATGTTCTAGTTCACAGTACGCTATTTTTACAAGGGTTGGGCGATATGGGGACTGGATTGTCCGGACATTGTCCCGAGAAAATCTAATTTGATTTGTTTGGGCCTCAAAATCATATTAAAGACTGGAAAACTACTATTACAATTAAATATAACATATAACGAATTGAAGCTGCGACTTTAAAAAATAAGATAAGTTGCAGGCAACTAAAAGCTCCTATGTAATTTATGTTCACCTATTTGATATTATTGTACAGTAATTAAGTTGTTAAAATAAAGATTTTTAAATAGTGTCAAGTCCCTTCCTTACTTTATTAACTTTTAAAGTAAGAACATTGGAATTTGAAACTTGATTAATTGATTTCTATATACAATATTTTATACTACATTTTGAATGACTATTTATCAATTTTTCTTGTCCTCTCCATCAGGGATCGCCTCAAGACCCTGCAGTTGTCAATTTCGTCTCATTTTAACATTGTTCCAATAATTTAGGGTGAAATATGATAATTATTTACCTGGAACTTGTATGCGCTTCCCGTAAGTCGCCGATCTCGCTGATATTCCATAATTTGATGTTGTCTGTAAAGTTGTCTCATCGAGGGCTGTTAAAATAAACAAAACAGAAACAATTAAATTTACCAAACATTAAATTATCAAAGTTTTTTGTTTTTGGAAACTGACCCTTCCTAAGATGAGGTAGGGGATTACATAAGTGGAGCCTGTCCCCACGACCATGGCCCCAAAGATGATACCTATCGAGGGCAAGATTTCATACCACATTTTAAAACAATTAACTAATTATAGTTTTATCAATCCCTTTGCTTTGATAATCAAAGTTGGATTCGAAGCAATCCGCTGTCCAAGAATTTGGGTCGGAAAGAGAATGAAAAATATCAGAAAAATTATATCCAACATCACGGGAAAATTGTTAAAAATTAGTGACTTTAAAATTAAAATTAAAATTAGTTTAAATTGCTAAAAAGTAAGTTTGCAAAATCTTCAAATGTCTTGATTTTTGTGCTAATTCTTTGTTGAAACCGGTTTTTCAGGGGTGGGTGTGGTCCGTTGTCTCATTTGATGACTACCAGTTTGACCTTAAAGACCTTGCTTCTTTCCACAAGAAGTTTAAATGGAGCAACAACACGGCGTTCGATTGGAATGGGGGTGGTTCAGATAAATCGAAGATTTTGCTCTTCGAACGATGACGTCGAAGTCAAAGAAATTAAGATCCCTGTCCCTTGGGGTCATATTTCAGCTCGACATTGGAATGGAGGTGATCCAAGCAGGAAACCAGTGCTTTGTTTGCATGGATGGAAGGATAACGCCGCAACTTTCGACACATTGTTCCCTTTACTAGTCCCTGAGCTTCCAGACCATCAGTTCGTGGCGATAGATTTGCCTGGTCATGGAAAATCCAGTCACTTTCCTCCCGGGATGATTTATTCGGTGCAAGACATGTGGGTTTTGATACGAAGGATACTCAAACATTTTGACTGGAACAAGTTGTCGCTGATCAGTCATTCTATGGGATCTCAAATCAGTTTTTCGTACAGTGGAACACATCCTCATGTTGTAGAGAAAATGGTAAATTGTTAGATAAAGAGAAAATATGGTTTATTATAATAATGATTTATAAAATTGATTGATTTTTAGGTTGCAATAGATGCTCTTTCCCCTCTTGTTTTGACACGTGAAGAAACGATAGGAATGATCCCAAAACTAACGAGTGACATTTTAAAATTTGAAGAACGGCTATCTTCTGGAACGAGACCTACTTATACTTATGATGAAATTGTTGCAAAATTAGTAAAAACTCATGTCGGGGGAATTGGTCCTGAATCCTGCAAAATACTCATGACACGAGGAACAGAAGAATTTCCTCCAGGTTCCGGAAGACATCAATTTACGCATGACATTAGGGTACATTACATGCCAGTTACTGGAATTAGTTCAAGACAAGTTAGCTTTATTGCAAGGAATTTTAGGTGAGTACAACTATTTGCTTATTGAAGTAATTAAAATTAATTTGTTACTTTAATTTTAGGAGTGACATTCTGCACATAAAAGCAACAAGCGGAGTAAATTATACGCGACCTTATATTAAAAGTAGAATCGAAGAATGGCTGGGAAAAAGCGAGGATGGGAAATCAAAAGGAAATCTAGTCCGATTCGTGGATGTCGAAGGGAATCATCATTTGCATTTGACAAATCCAAAAAGTGTTCTTCCTTATATTGTTAGGTTTATGAAACATGAACATAATAAGCACCATTTATCCCACGCTTCTCATCATAATTACTAAAATTTGTGTTGTGATTTATTTTTAATAATTTTTAACCAATGATGGTGCTTAACTTAGAAGTTGTCGTAGACGATCTGTAGAAGAGACAATATTATATTATTCGTATGTAAAATATGAAGAATATGAATAAAATTTATCTAAATTCAAAATTAGATTTGAATACCTTACTTATGGATTAAATTTACATAAATGAATTCTGTTGGAGATATAGATAAAAGTAGTTCAATCCTCAAGAAAAGTTCAATACACGACAACGAAAGGAATATATTATTTATTAGACATTTTAGAATTTTGGTAAGTTTCCTAAAGCATCTACAGCGTTTTCCCAAATGTATAAAAGAGTTATTTTTTATATTTTCTATTCAGTTGTCAGCTTCAAGATGAACATTGGGGCGTCCGTGGTGCAACTTGTGGTGCTTATGCTCCTCTTGTGTCTCGCCACAGCTTCGCTGATTCAGATAATTTCTGCGGTAATGAGCCGACTCGTCGGTCTCCTCATCCTCTTCGTCCTCATAAGACTGACCTATCGAGCCAATCCAAATGTCGTCTTCCTGACCCCACTAATTCGATTTTCCAAGGCACTCTTCTACCAGCTATTCCTCGTCATAACGGACTCCGTGGGCAACGTCTGTCACTGGCTAACAAAATTTTTGGAGGCCACCGACGATGGAGGGGATGACAGGTAACAGGTAAAATTATATAAAGTTGCATGCAATAGCAAAAAATGATATTAAATTATGCAGTTTCTTATATCTTTTAGGAGGATTTGCACCAGACCAAATTCCGTAACTATCCCCGAAAAAATGCCAACATACTCAAAAATTCCTAGATTTAGAAGAATGATGTCGGATATTTAGTCGAGATTTTTTAATTGCGAATTTTTAAACAATAATTAATGTAATGTGAAATTAATTTTTATTCCAATATCCCATTTGTGATTTTAAAAGAAATAAATAATCCAAGTCAAATTACATAACGGAAAATATTTGGGTCATGATAGAAGCCTACAAAATGCCATGATTTTGTGCATAAATGGGAAGAGTGACGGCAGATTTTAGAGGGGAGAAAGAAAAAGAACAATTTGTCAATGAGAGCTTTGGCTGGTGAAAGAAGCCTTTGAGCTGCTCTCAGCACGACACAATTTAACAATGTCTCATCCTTTGAAATGTTGGATAATAGTAATCATAATATGCATGGAGCGTTGTGGCTAATTTATCACCCTCCCTGTTGGAAAAGCTGTCCAAATCTCAAACTTTACACACAACTTCTGTGTTTGTGGTTAGTAAAGTGGCCATGTATCTAAATCAGTTTGTTACATAACGGTGAAAGTGGAAAGGGAAGAGATTTGTGAAAATGAGACTTTCTCCATCCACTGGCTGCGCAACATAATTTCATCTTATTCCCAATCTGCTTTCTCTTGTTAAAAGCTGTTGCATCTTGGAGAAAATCCTCAGTCTCATCTCAACTCACATTTACCAAGGATCTCTCCGCTTTCACTCACTTCCTTTGGTTTGGTATGTAAACATTTTTGCCATTTGTTCCATTTTGGAGTTAATCCCCTAAATCCAGCTCGATTAAAGTATTTATTTTTAAAGGAGAGTGGATTATGCATGATTTATGAACTGCGTTTTGGTACAGTTTATAAATGGCAGTGAGTAATAGTAATTGCCAATATTTGTTGGTTTGAACGAAAGCTGAGATAATTTAATTGAATGACATTTATTTTAATTCGCTATCTCTGAACTTGTGCTTGATTTCAATGAAAGCAGTGACAAGATAAGCAAACATTTGAGGGTCGTGATTACACATAAATATTTGCTACTTATATAAAATCATAAATGAAAGGGGGAAATGTTTATAGAACTATTTCTGAGAGGGAATCCAAGAGAAAGTGTATGAAAGATGCGTTTGTCACTTGTTTATGGACTCATTTGGAGTGTGGAAGGAGCTTTTACTTAATGACATCATAAAATTCACAATGTCATTCCATTTCATCTCCAAATTAACTGAGAAGAAAGAAACTGGAGCAGGCGGAAATAAATCCTATCATTTTGGCAATTACAGCTCTTGCATTTCATCTCACACTCTGTGTAATTTAGCAGAAACAGAATACAAACAAACAGCAAATTCATGCCAATTTTAAGACTAGTTAAGTAACGAGGACGGGATTTGATGGCTTAAATTTAGCTTTACTTTTGCATGGGCATAAAATAATTTTCTAGTTCGTAAAGTAACAAGTTGTAAAGTCGTAGAAGGTTTCAAATTCCCAAATATTATTCTATAGCTTGGAGCATTCCGTCTTGAGAAACTTTGCTTGTTGTTTCATTGTCCCTTTGAATGAGACATAAAATGAATTGGAAGCCGAATTTTATGGGTTTTGATTTATATTTCAAATTTTATTGGCTAATGCTCATAAAATTTAGCTAAAGGGTAAGAAGACTAAAACAACCTGTTACGTAATGCAACAGGCAGATAAAAGTTGTCATAAAAAGAAAGATTTCCAAAAACTTTTCTCTTTTGAGGCTTTTTTATCCCTTCAAGCTGTTTGACCAAAGTTTTTTTTGTTGGTTTCCTCTTTCTATTGCTCAACACAGCACTGAATCCTATTTTCAGATCATGTTTGTAAAAAGAAGTTAAGTTGTTGGAGAAATAATGGGAAGCGTTGTAGAATACGTGGGAATAGCCCACGCCCTCAAAGAACGAGTTGTGGAGCGATGGACACAATTTTGGAACTCGGACACTGAGGCTGTTGGAGTTGGCGAACAAAACGAGAGTGAAAGCAATTTCCGGAACAAAGTGAAAGAAAGATTGGAGCGACTGAAGAAGCAAAGCATTCGAAGGATTGATCGATCTTCTTCTGTGGACGAAGACTTTTCTCATCTCACACGGTTAGTTTTTGTAAACTTTCACTTTCTTCCGCACCAATTGTCTGACCGAGATTAAGATTAAACACTTATCCATTACAATACAAAGTAAACATGTACTTGGAAAAGGGGAATGAAATGGATTTGAGGCAAAATGAGACACAGGAGAAATTGAGACTTGAGACATTTGATTGCTTTCAATTATTCTTTTAGGCCCAAGACAAGAAAGGAATTGGTAGAAATTTCAGCAGCAGTGATGGGGATTGAGTTTTCATACGCTGCGGAGACAGCTTTTGTCAGTCCCCTCTTACTAAATATCGGACTGAGACATCGTCACATGACGCTCATGTGGTGTCTTAGTCCATTGGTAAAGCATCATGATTTATCATTCATTTCTACTACGGCAGTTACTCATGGCTTTATTCAGGTAGGATTTTTTGTGACGCCGCTTCTGGGTTCTTTAAGCGATGGATGTAAATCTCAATTGGGTCGACGACGTCCCTTCATTCTTCTTCTATCCTTGGGAATAATTTTGGGTCTCATTCTCGTCCCGAATGGAAAGAGCATTGGACGAGCACTTGGAGATACGTACAAAGACGACGCTCGATCAGCAGCAAATTCAAATTTGTCGAATGAAAGTGTTCCTCATGCTCTGGCACGACTTTCTCCAACAACAACCACGTCACCACCCGATCCCTTTCCTTCTCATCTCCTTGGATTGGTTTTCGGGAAAAGTAATCTGACGGAATCGGATGAAGGAATTAAAGTCACGACCAAGAGCTTGGCCTACAAACAAAATTATTTCTCCAAATACAGTCCTACAATGGATGAGGAAGGATTTCGGGAACGGAACAATCTCAACTCTAAAGAAAATGATGAAAAAGAGTTTCTTAAGACTTTGAAAGGGAAAAAGTTTCCGAGCTTTTCGATGGACGTTGGAAATGAAGAAGGAATTAATGAAATTAGCCGGAATAAGAAGGCTTCTCTGCCACAAGATGCGGCGGAGGATAAAAGTCAAAATGAGGATGAGAGCTCGGTTAAAAATCATCCTTGGGGATTGGTTTTTACCGTTTTGGGAACTGTGCTCTTGGATTTCGATGCGGACGCTTGTCAAAGTCCTTCAAGGGCTTATATGCTGGATGTCACAATTCCAGGTGAAAGCGAGAAGTTGTTACATCCATTAACTTATTTTTTGAAGTTGTATATTTACAGAGGATCATGCGAGAGGGTTGAGTACTTTCACCGTGATGGCAGGACTCGGGGGATCTTTGGGTTATTTTCTTGGGGCTCTCAATTGGGAAAACACTTTCATCGGTATGGATTTATGGATTATATATTACATTTATATGGATGGATTGAGATTATTTACTCTTTTTCAGGCCATTTCTTTGGTGGTCAAGTGCGAGCAGTGTTTACTTTGGTCCTCTTCATTTTCATTGCGTGTGTAATAGTGACGATAAGAAGTTTTCGGGAAATTCCACTCAATCTTTTATGGACAAGTCAGCCAAAAGGGCCTGCTGCTGGATTTGTGGCTGAATCAACAAAGGTAAAGAGATAAGCGCAAATTAAATGAGTTTGTACCCATGACCTACACAAATAAGAACAATGGGGAAATAATAATTAAGAGTTTTTTTAAATTTCTCATTCGTACTCCATAATATCATTCATTCAAACTGATTTATAAAAGTTTGGAATGTATGACAAATAATTATCGCATCAATCACACGCTTTTATCAAATAACCTCTTTGACTTTATTTGCACAAATTGAATATTTGATTAATTTATAGTGATTCATATGTTGTGTTTGGCAATATTTAGATAAGCATTATAATGATTGATGAAACTATTAATTTTTAGCATAACAATTCCGGTCCTTATGCAAGATTTGATGAGGACACTGATTTGGAAACTGGAAAGTCTTATGGAACTGTTTTGCATGAGACATCATTCACAGGAAATGGAGAAAGCACTGTTAGTTTCTTATGATGGATAACCTTAAAATACAATTAGTAATACAAAATGCATATATTTGCAGACTTCCCCTCTTCCAATTGAATCTGAAAAAATTCCAACATTTCGAGAATACCTCAAAACAATCGTCCAACTTCCAAAATCCCTTCAATGGCTTTGTCTAACCAACTTTTTCTGTTGGATGTCTCTCGTTTGTTACTCTCTTTATTTCACAGACTTTGTGGGAGAAGCGGTATTCGAAGGGGATCCAACTGCGCCCTTAGGGTCAGCCTCAAGGACACTTTATGACGATGGCGTGAGATTTGGATGTTGGGGAATGTCATTGTACTCTTTGAGTTGTTCCTTGTACAGTCTTTGCATTGAAAGCTTTGTCAACAGATTTGGGTACTTGTGAAAGTCATCAAATATTTTAAAAGCACTAATCAATCAACGTGTGTAATTTTAGAGCCAAAAAAGTTTACATCACTGGCCAAATAGTTTATTCTGTTGGAATGGTTTTGATGGCCATAGCTCGTCATCCATTTGGCGTCATTGTGTTTTCATGGGTGAGTCAAAGGTTGAAATAATAATTATTTTTACTAAAATATTATTCATATATATAGACGGCTGGGATAATGTATGCAACACTTTTTACCATGCCTTATCTTCTGGTTGCAAGATATCATGCGGCAGAAACGGTTTGACACAATCATGAGATATGCATGACATGAAAAAAATAATTAACTTTAATATATCTTGTCAGTTTGATGTGGACATTGATGATTTGGTTACAAAACCAACGCAAATGAGAGGACTGGGGACGGATGTCGCGATCGTTTCCTCAATGGTATTTTTGGCACAGATGACGCAAGCCTTGACTCTTGGAAGCGTTGTGGCTGCGGTGGGCTCGACTACAGCCATTGTTTGTGCAGCGTCACTATTTGCAGCTTGTGGAGCAATTTCAGCAACCAAAGTGTTATATTTGGACCTTTAAATAATGATTTTATGAGATAACTTTAATAATATTTATTTCATAATATAGTTTCTATCAATCATATAAAAATTGTTTAATTAAATGCTAAACAATTCTAAAAGAACATTTTCCCCAGTAAAAAGATTAAAATTGTAAAATTGAGTGCCAAGCGTCCACTTCCGTTTCTGCATGTTGTGCCTCCGAAATCTTGTTGGTATCCGACCTTGCATTCGCATTTCTTTGTTCTTGGACTACAGATAACTTCACCGCTGATGGGGACGCTACATTCGAGGTCATTGTCATTGCAATCTGACCCCACAATTTTATTCACGTAGCATCTTCCTTGGTATGAAATTGCGTTAGTCACACAGCTACATTTATTGGTTTGAGGATTACAAATAGAATTAGGTCCAACGCCAACTGTAAGGATTGTCTTAATTAAAGAGAAAAACGAAATAAACTATAGTGTTTATTAAAAGTCTAACCTAAGCATTGACCGTGATCGATGCAGAACGATGTTTCATTAAGGTAAGAAGGCGCAAAGCATTTGTTTCCAATTACTCCAGAAGGAAGGAATAGTGTATTTCCAGTGCATTTGCATAAAGAATTAAGACATTGCGCAGCTTCTCCCATTCCAGCAATGCACTGAGGATCACCTCTACAATCAGTGTTTTCTGTATCACGGATCTAAATTTATTAACAAGCGTGTTAATCAATGGGATAACTTTATGCCGTGGATATCTCAAACCTGTTGGCAATCCACTCTTTGCTCATCAACATCGTTATCAATATAACCACCGGTACAAAGACAGCGCTTTTCTTCCCCTTCGAAAACTGCACATTCGGAATTTTCAATCGTCTCACATTGTTCGGGGTGATTGCAAGGTATTGTATTGTCGCCCGATCTAATAGTAGCCCAACACCTGTCTTCTTTAGGAATCGCATCTTCCGGTTTGCATTGACAAACCATAGTACGATTCGTTTCAGAGATTGGTAAGCATGTTGCAAGCTCATCGCCAGGAACTGCATTCAAAGGGTCACATTGCTGTGGTTGATCACAAGATTCTTCCAAATTTGTTGCATATTTGTAACATCTATTGTCACCGGGACTGAAATAACTGCCGGGTCCCTCGTTAATGCAAAGGCATATAGTGTTTGCGTAGCATTCAGAGTAAACTAAGTCTTTGCACTGGGCGTCAATCTCACAAGAGTCGCGATATGAAGATTTTTTCAAGCACTGATTGTTATTATGGGGTACAGCTAATGTAGATACGCATTCACAAATTCCTTTTTCAGAGCCTTCTTCTATTGCACAGTATGTTAAAGTCAAATCACTGCCACCAAAGTGCTCACATTGCGGTTTCACATAGCACTCGGCTCCTAGTGTGGACGCTTTGCGGTAGCATTTCCCTCCGGATTCTATTACAGGCCCATCCAATTTGCATTTACAAACACGTTCACCATCTTTGTCACAAAATATGTCCCCTTCTTCTCCCATGTTTAGATTTTTACATTGTTCATCATGTTCGCAAGGACTTTCGCCATTTTCTGCTAAAAGGTAGCATTTTCCTTCTGCGTTTACAGATGTAGTATTGCACCAACATTGCCCTTTATCGCAAAACGATTCTCCTGGTGGATCGCCCATATTCAAATCCATGCACTGGACATCGTCTTCACAAGGATCCTCTTCATTGACAGCTTTTCGTAAGCATTTTTTAGCATCAGGATGTGGTACAGCTATTGTATCCTGGCATTCGCACCTGTCTTGTGAATTGCAATCAACCAATTCTAAGTCTTGTTCTGCATTTTCAACCAACAATTCGCAATTTTCTTTAGCTCTACAGGGACCTCCTACGTCGGTTGTAAATTGAACGCATACATCTTGGTCTCCTTGCTTAGTGCAATCTGCAAAATACCTGCCGGAGCATTGACAAGCATATCCGGTTATAGACGGTTGAAACTCTTCACATCGAGAACCTGTAAGCTCTGATTCGCATGTTGTGGCATCCTCAATTTCGCATTTAATTGGATCGCAATATCGCCAATCCTCTTCCACAAACAATTCAAAAAATCCTAGATTTCTAGTGTCCTCATGTTGTAAAGATTGACCTTGTGATGACAGCCAACTAAAAATGAAGACTATAGAGCACAAAACTACAAATGGCTTTGGTGCCATTTTTGAAGCAGAAACGATCAGGGTGGGTGCAATTGTCAAACTGAATTAGACATTTAGGCCAGTCCAAATCAAATCAAGCTTATCAGGAATAACTGTCACCACATTTCATTAAGTGAGTTGATTTGAACGAAAATGAATAGATAAGATACGATCAATATTTCTGGCAGCTCTTTGATATAATAATTTCGCAATTCTGAAAATTCTAGAAATAGATTTAATTGACGGAAACATAAATTTGGAAATCTGTATCATCGAATTAAATTTAAATTCAATGATTAATTAATACATTTATTCAAAATTTCATTCAAGTTCATGGAAAAATTATGAGATGAACAAAGAGAAACGATTTCTTTGTTCATTGTTTATGCGGGAACTACCGCCAAGTTGGTGGTTTGGTGGTCAATAAAGTTTAAGATAAGATGCCTGAAATAATTGGGGACAGTCTCTTGGTCGAAGAAAGGCCACTCCCCACGACCTCAGCATGGACATTGTCCCCTCTTGGGGTCACGGATGTCGAAGAAGTTGTGGATGGCGAAAATAGAATCGGAGTCAGAAGACGAGATTCCAGTGACAGTCTTTTTGAAATAGTTCCTAATTGTACGATAAAACGGAGGGGGGTTGAAGGACAGGTGGGTGTGGTCTCATTATTTACAATTGTGCATGAGCTTATCAATGTTTTTTAATAGTTCCCGGAAGGGATAGTCTTGTCTACCGCAGGGGGAGGGGGCAGCGACAGTTTGGGAGTAGTTTTGGACTCGGAACTCTTGATTTTGGAAAATGATTCATCAGATAATTTAGACTCTGGGACGAGGAGAGTGAAATTTCAGTCAAAGATTGATTTTATCCTTTGGCGCAGATCTATTATACTAGTTGGACTTTCATCCTCTGAAATTGTTTTAGTAGATCCAAATACTTTTCAGATTAAAGAGAGCAAGTGAGTGTAAAGTTATTTTAAATATTTTCCAATAATGTGTTTCACAATAATTATTAATTTCTTTGTTACAGAAAAGTGGCTTCTAATGTGGAGGGAGAAAGGGAAAAGTTTTTTGTGGGGGCATCAATTCATTCAAACCCAGATCCTACAAAGATTGATGTGATTGCCATTGGAAGGGATGGATTCGTGTATCTATTTCATAATATCAGTTTGTCTGATGGAAAATTGGATTCGACACAAGATCAAAATATGTCAGTGGATATTGACATTGGAAGTATTCGTGGAACGAGGGTCAAATGCTTGGGCAGCGATCATGCAGAGGTAGAGTAATAATAAAGATAAAACTAATCAACATTTGATTAATTGTTATTCCAAAATAGGTCACTGCTGTTACTTCTGCCTCACGAAATATAATAATTCTCGGAGAAGCGAATGGAACATTGTCAATTCATGATACTGAAGAAACGAAAATAAACGAAGGTCCTAAAATTTCACGAAGCATAAATTTGATTGAAGATTTTGGCTATAACAAAACGCTTGTACAAATTAAGAAGATTGTGGCATTCGAAGGGTAATTAACAATTGTGCGCAAGTTAACATAATAGAATAAGAATCTTTTTTTTTTGAATATATAGGCTTTTATTTGTCCTATTCTCTAATGGAAAGTTGGAGATTTTGTTGGATGATGTATTTTTTGCCCAAGAACCATTAATGTTACCTGAAGAATATTCAATTGTCCACGACTTTGTCCTCGTCTTGACCAATGAATTCGAAACCAAACTTTGGGTCCTGTATGGAAATTCAGACTTTTCTCAAAGTTTTGTGGGGATTTTTGGAGGTCCTGCATTCCAGCCAGAATTTACTTCTCACATTCCAATTCTAAGTAATAGTCAAAAAGAAAGAAAAGTATCCAGAATAATGTTCCCTACACAAGCTACACCATTACAAGAGCCCTTTGCCTTTTTGGAAGTATCAAACGTTGGAACAACTGTATTTAGAATGTTAGAAACTTCCACAGATTCAACAATTCAAAAACTTTTAGCAAGGGGAAAGTTTGATCAAGCTGCAGCATTATCTATGAAATATGGAAAAGATTTGGATATTGTGTATAAAGCAAAAGCTCGCTCAAAATTTAAGGAATTGGTTAACACTTCAGAAAAGCCAAAAGCTGGTATGCTCAATTTTAATTGTTTGTTTTAATTTTTGTTTTTAAATTTTTAATTGACAGGTAAATTATTTGATGAATTGCTTTCGACGTTGCACAAAATAGAAGATGCAGCATTTGTATGCGAATTCTGCTCACAAAACGGATTTGCTGAATTGGATTGGATTAGACGAGTTTTGGCTGTTGGAAAAGCTAGAGTTAAAGATTGTAGCATGACTTTTGCTGGGAAAAATCTACTTTTAACAGTCCAAAAATTGTTCACATTTGAACAAGTCTTCAAAAATGCAACCATACAAGATTGGCTAAGCTTTATATCTGAAGAAAATTCAATGTTTCTACAATGTAAATGGTTCCTTTCTCAGGTAAATAAAACAAAATATTTCAACTTTATCATGCAAGTAAATTTTTTTGATTCTATAATAGAATTTCTATTAATTAATTATTTGCAGCAAGAATTTGCAAAATGTGAAAAAGTATGGAGGCGACATTTTGACGAGTTTGTTTCAAATATTACATTGGACAACTTTGGACCATTCTTTTTTATTTTGTTTGGACAAAAGCTACAGTCTCCAGAAGCAGTATCCTTGTTTCGATGCATTTTACCCTTTGCAGTTGAAAAATGTGCTGAAACTTCTTCTTTGGATGTTTCTGGGTCTAGCCATAATAATTCTAATGATCTCAACTCGTTCCAATTAGCAAAAGTGGACATGCTTGTGAACATTGGAAAACGGCAAGTGTGCTCTTTAGAAAGACAAGTGTGTTGGCCTGATGAAGCCATTGAATTTTCAAGAACTGTAATTTCAATTGTTGAAGAAACTAAAAGGAGTCTTGAAATGTCCAAACGTCGTTCTGAAATTAAAATAGTTACTCAGATTTCAATCTGTCAAGAAATTTTGGATAAAATGGAAGACATTGTGCAAAATTTGGTCGAATTAGCAGAACTCAAGAAATGTCATTCAATTAGAATTCCTTTCCAACAATACGTTGAGGTGAGTATGAAAAATTAATTAATTAATGCATTAAGAAAAGGATATTAACTATATATATATTTTTTTTAAATTTAAAGGATGATGTGCTTGAAGTCGTAAATTCAATGCTATACGAGTTATTTCATCGTTCTGAAATAGAGACTTTCATTTCCAATTTCTTGACACCTTTTGCTAAAAGGAAGCATATTGAAGTGGATAATCTATTTTACGAGCATATAAAGGTATGGATAAATATAAAAATATAAACTTAAAGTGTATAAAACTATAAAAATTATGATTTTTTGCAGACTGTAATTGCGGATTTACCATTCCACATTAATTCCACCGATATTCCACAAGAAGAAAGATTATTGTGCTTAATATCTCACGTTGGAAGCGTCGAGACAAAACTAAAAAGTCTTTTAGCTATTGCTGAAGAGTGGCCTGTACCTTGGACAACAAATATTGATAATGCGATTGTCCATTGCCTTCGAATTAACGTACATAATGACCCTGTTTGTGTGGACATGCAAAATACCATCAAAATCATGCGGATTCAAGTTCCATTCCGTTGTCTTTTGAATAAATATCGTTTGACTGCAACTAAAGTTCAAAGCTACTGCGGAGTAGTAGTATGTAACTGTAATGATTAATAATTTTATTTATTTTTAATACGTATTTTTTTAGATGGCTGTGACTAGAATTATTATGTCAAGCAAACCAGATTATGCTTCAGATTGCCGTGAATTTATTAAGCACACTGGATTTATTGATGAAGCCAAACTTAAAGCAATTGAATTCAGTTTAAAATTACGTCAAGAAAATCTTCCTGCCGAAGATATAGTGATGGCAGATTGGGATAAGCATTTACTGAAACGACTTTTAGCTAGATCGCTTCAAGAATTTAAAATGGTACGAATAATTTTGTTGTTAGAATGAATATTCTTTTGCTAACTTTAACTTTGCTTGTGTTTTTGGTTTCTCCAGGGAGTGCAAATTTTAGAACCCGAAGAGATACGAAAAATTGAAGAAACCAGCAAAATGCTAGCAAATATTCTGGATGATAGGAAAGCAACCGAGTTTCTAAAATTAAGAGACATTATCCCATCGCTTGCAGACCCAGACATTGTTTATAATGAAAACTATCCATTTTGTTTGTTAAACTTTATAATGCCAGGTACATTGACAATAATCGGAATGAATTTTATTGATTTTAATTAAGCATCATTGGTTTTAAATAATCTATTCTAGAATCATCTTCCAAATCAAGCACTGAATTAATTAAGATCTGCCAAAAGATTTCGGATATCACCTACACTCATTTACCTGATCTGCTTGCCACAGCTGCATCTTATTACGCACGACCTGGAGGAACTGCATCCGAGCTTAACAAAATTTGGGACATTATACAAAAAATTGTAAATATTCCTGGATGTATTTTAGGAAACAATTCTCAACTCGTCCAATCATCAGCCGTTACAATTGCACAATTTTTGATTCTTCATTGTCCCGATGTCGCAGAGGAAAAATTGACTGTCCTTCAAGAGTTTCTTGGAATATTGGCATCCTTTGATGCATTCTTGGAAGAAGTGGTCAAAATGATGGGAAGTCTCCAAATATTTGTTGCCTTACGAGAGCAAGAAATTCCTTTGGAAAAAGAGTTTAAGCAAATTTATATTTGGATGTTTATTGAAGGAATTCCTCGTGGTGGTGAACCATTTTTTAAAGCTCTAAGATCATTTGGATCTACAATGCTCAAGTTTGGAGACATAAACTTATTCAAACAATCATTTGGTTGCATCATTAAAGAATTTTACAGTCGATTATCTGCAGCTCCAGATCGAGAAGCAATTTTAATTTTTGTAAAGAGAATTAGTGATCTCCAAAAGGAGCTCTTCAAATCTTTCAGGAGTCTTGCTGAACCAGAAACTGACAAGTACGTGAAAATTGTTTTTAAACTAGTATATTTGAAAAAGTAGTAAATTAAAACATGCTTATTTTTCACAGGGATATTTTGGATCTGGTTGACGCTTTGGAAAACGATGCAGATATCGTAGTTACTCCATATGCGCTGCGCGAGCGAAACAAGACTCGTTTCCTGAATAAGCTTCTCAGTCTCAATCAATTTTCCTTGGCTGGACAAGTGGCCATTGTCTTCCAAGTGTTTTCAGACACAGATTCGTGGTCCAAGATATTAAAAGGATTCATGGACGCAGGGGACATGAAAGAGTTAAAGAAAGTTTTACTGGATTTACGAAACGTATCAGAATTATGGATGCTCTCTGAATTTGCAGAAGGTTGGAAAAAGGTTGCAGAAAAAGAAGAAGGATTTTTGGATTTGTGTCCAATACCTTTGGATTAACTTTTAATTTATAAATATCTGCATCTTTTTATTTATTTTTGGTTCAATTCGATTTTTTATTTCAAATTTTTGCTGAGATTCAATTCATTGTCACAATAAGTTATTACAACTAATTTTAAATATTAATCATGCACACTCGTAGTCTGTACAAATTTAATACTTTTATACCGGAAGGCGCATTTCGTTTAATAATGATAAAATAAAATTAATTTGTATGAGTAATATTTACAGTCAGTTATATGTTACACTATTTTCATCAGTAGAAATGGCAAAGTTACTACTGCTATCCACAGATTAGTAGACGAGGTTGTTAGCGAAGAACCCGATCGACCTTTATCATATCAACAATCAACTGCATTAGAATTGCATTTCAAAATTTTCAAACCCACATAAAGTCATCTAAATTGCATTAATAATTAATTGTGGGCATGCTGAATTTAAAAAAAAAAACTTTTCTTGTAGGTTTAAAAAAGATTTCAATCATGAAAGTGAAAAGCGCTATAAAAATCCCCCTTTTGGTTGAAAAATTTACAAATCAAACAATAACGTATAACAAAATCCCTCACAAATTAACGAAAAAAAAATCAAGACTTTTTGGACATGACAAAAAGAGCATGCATTGATTATTTGTATAATGTAGTTTGGAATACTTTGGAAGTGGCATTCTTCATTTTTTCGGGTTATTTAGATCGCTTTCGGAAGATTCCTGAAATGGGAAAGTAACAAAAACGAAATGGTAACAAAATGCGACATGCGTTAAATTGGTAACAGGCAACATTAGTCATTGGGTAAATAAATTAAAAAAGCTCCCAAAATATTATAAAACATGCAGCAACCCAAGGTTAGACAATATTCCTTAACAAACTTAACAAAAGTAACAAAAATATAACATAAAATAGGTAAAAAAAACATGCAAATTTTAGTCTTAGCCCGTGACCCATTTCCACAGCTTTTTCCACCAGGGTTTCTTTGTCTCTTTGGGAGGGGGGTTAGTGGTTGAATGACTATCAAAATCTCTAGGCTGACCCACGTCATACTCACCAGTGTCATCCGAAAAAGTGTCTTCTTGATAGTCAGAGGACGAAGGGTCTTTGGACATTCCCCCTTTTCCACATCCAAACCACCATTGAGACGAAGGTCTGGGGAATGAGGGGTCTGCGCTGTCAACCTGTCAAAAAGAAAAAAAAATGTTTGGCATCATAAAAGTTGCAAGAGATTGATTATTGTGAATATACCTGAAAATCTCTATCGTTGAATCTCCAGTAGTCTTTTCCTTTGAAGAAATAAGTGTAACCATTGCTGTATCTTAATGCTGCGTCTAAATTTTGTGGGACTCCCGTCCAATTATCTATAGACTTTGGATAACTGTTTTCAAAAAGTCAAAATGGTTAAATGTCTTGACATAAAAATATTGAATGCAAATTCATCATATTTACCCTGGACCAACTGGTGGATTCTTAGCAGGGTCGAATCTCCAGTATTTGTCTCCTTTGAAAAAGTAAATCTTTCCATTTCCACCCCAAACAAAGGCTGTATTGACATTTTCGGGGATTCCTGCAAAACCTTCAGTAATTGACTTTGGATATCCAGCGTCCAGAATGAAGTTGGTGTAACGCCAGTATTTTGATCCCTTTAAAATTAAATTTAAAAATTCTAGCTCATTCAATTCTAATAAGAAATATTTACCTTGAAAATGTAGGTCTTATCATTTGACCAGGTAAATGCAGAGTCAATATAAGAAGGCAGATCAGGAAATACTGATTTAATTTTCTTAGGAAAGCCAGGAGTAATTCCATTTTCAGTCAGGTTATACACCTCATCTCCTATGAATTTGAGGTAACGATCATTATTGACGATTCAAAAGTATAAACGTTTGATTTATAAATACCTTTAAAAGCGTAAGTTTTTCCATCGGACATTGTGGTAATTGCATCTATTCTAGGATCATTGCAAATTTTGCTTTTGGAAGAAGAGCCTTTTGAAGGAGTCTTGTTTGACGGGGTAAATCTCGGAGGCTTCGTGGCTGGCTTCGGAGGTGCGACGAAATACGTCTTTTTGCCGTAAAGTGACTGGAAAAATAGATAATATGCAATTTCTCATTTCACTTTGATCTTTTCAATTTGCATGTCAATATTGATATTATTGATGATTTGTGCTCAGGAAGGACAACAAGGTCAAGTTGGGTTATCAATTTCAGAAAATTAAGTGCGCTTCCAATAAATAATTTTGACTATAATGCAGTAAGCCAAATTCTAAACAAGATTTACCTCGATACCCTGAAAATAAATCAAAGACATTTGTTTAGAAAATGAATTTTCATTATGAGTTTGCTACCATTTACAAACCTGAATGTCGTCGTCGTCTAACTTGAAATCTCGTTTATAACCCCTATAAAACGGGGCCTGAAAATTCATTGAAAAGTTAGAATCCGAATTAAATCATTGCATCGAGTTCATTACCATCAACGCATCCCTTTTATCTGAATGTGAAAGCCCGAGACTGTGACCAAATTCATGGGCTGCCAAAACAGTGACAATTATATAATTTGTATAGCTGTATTATGCTAACTATTCTGAATTGTGTAAAACACAAACTTACCAGCAACTTGGAATAAATTAGTCCCTTTGCTTTCCTTTATTGTCCACTCTGCAATGTAGAAAATTGTATCAATTAGCAAAAGCATTTGTGACCTATAAAGCTTTTATCAGTATTTCATACTTTCACTATCATCAAAATGTGCATCTCCTCCGTAAACTGGGAAATAGGCATGTGCCAATGTTCCCCCTTCCCCGTCGAAGGGATCTCCGTCCCCATGATCGCCCTTAAATTTCCATATTTCATTAGAAAATTAGTCTTTTTAAAGGAATTATTAAGTGAAGTGCCCAACCTTTTCAAATCTAATTGAGATATGTACTTTGCCGGATGTCTTCCTTTGAAAGACGAGATTCGCATTATCTTCCCAGATCTTGAAAGCTTGATGCACTTCGGCATCTACGGCACTTTTACCTATAGACTCAGCAACTCTGGGATATTTCTCAATGTTATACGTCAACTCTCTCACTCTCCATCGTGAGCCTGGAAAAAAGAGAAAATTGTTCGCAACTTTGTGACAAAAGAAACAGATAATTGATGGACATTTTTGCCCAAAAGTTGACAATGGAAAATATATTTGCCGTACGCAAGCAAGCAATTTACTTGTAAATGAGATTTTACGACGGGAGATAAATCCACAGATCGATTGTATTGAAAAGATTGATCAAACTTGTCCACTTTAATTGGGTTAAGAATTGAAAAGTTGTAAGTATGGATGGGTCAGAGGATATTGCACTCTTCCTTCCGGAACATCAAAAGGATTTTTCGGAGAAAGTAGCATAATTTGTCTTGGCTTTGACAAGAACTAATAAAAGAATTGCTTGTAGCGACCTTGGAACTTGAAAGTGTTCAAAAGAAAATATTCTCGTTATGATTGAACTTGAATTACAGTACAGCTATGCGACACTCAATATTTGTGGCTTCGTACAATAAAATTGTGTTTACTTATCCGAATCGATTTTATCCAAGAAACTTAATAGATAAGATTGACAGGAATGGAAATATGTACTTTGCTAAACTAAATTAACTGCGGCTAACAAATGGCTTCTGGAACACTCCTCAATAAAAATGTTGTATCCGTCCAAATTCAATGTCGATCGATTTATATGTTTAAGCATTAAACTTACCTTGCAAAACGTATCGTTTCCTTCGCCTGGCCTCATGACCAAATTTGTCCTTTACACCGCATCTTGGAGTATTCATTAATTTGATGGTCTCTTCGTCCAACTCCCCCGTAATGTTGAGTCCAGCAAATGCCTGGAACTCTTCAATCGGTCGTCGCAGGTCAATTAATGAGGCTGAAGCGTCCGAACTTATTGTTTTTGACGAAGGCTCCAGCCAACCAAACGTATTTAAATAGATCTAAGAAAACATTAACGGAAGTTAGCATTATACATAGTACCTTCTGAGCTGTCAAACATAAACGATGATGGGTAAGCACAAAAAAAGTGGGGCAAGGTTTCGGACAAGAATGGCAAAGTGTTGGACAGAATACACAATAGAAACACACGATTTATCGGTGAGAAAAACTTAAACATTCATAATAGTAAATGTCATTCAAAGAAAAATGCAAATGTTTGAAGAGTTGCAACAAAAATGAACATTTCTAGTCAAGAATAGAATAACTGATATAGTCCTAATCTTTCTCATTGGAGTCAAAACATGCATATTTTTGTCATGAATGCTGGATAATTGATTTGTTTTTGATGTTGTTTCATGAAAGAGGTCAGGTTCAGAATTAAACATTGACTGGAATAACCCTGGAGTTTGAGTTTGTGACTTTGTCCCGGTTTAAGAAATTGCTCATAACTTTATTAGTTGACTGGACCTTAGTATCGCAGACCTTCAAAAGTTGAAACCCGTGAAAGTTGTATAAGAAGTTTTGGGAAGTGGGTTAATGTGAATATTGCGAGTGAAAGCAAAGGAGCAATCTCACGTCCTTACTTTCATTCATAATGTATTTAGAGCCCATTGTTTGGAGTACAAAAGTGGTGAAAATGAGTGGTCATTCCTAACAAAGAACATCAAAATCAAACCTGATGAACAAAGGATTTCATTGATCGTTTATTCCAGTTATACTTTCACTTTCTAGGCCACACAAAATAATTCCTTTCGCATCCAGTAAAAGATACAGATAAAAAGATTTATGAGCTTTGCGAAACAAATACAATATCCTCAGATTCCAAGTACTTAATTATTTCTCTACAGGTGCAATATCTTTTGTCTTTTTAGTGAATCATTCCATTCATTTAATTAATGTTACTCATTGGAATTACTTTTTACCCAGAAACCAAGTTCTAGTTCAACTAGAAGTTGCAAAGTCCGGCCATCTAATTAACACGAAGCCACAATGAAAGTTTTGTAATTGAATGACGCATCCATTATTTGTGGGATCTAAAAATAATTGATGCGATGCTCGGACTTGCTCAGTTTAATTACCGGAAGGTGAAAAAATAGAGGCAATTGCAATTCGAGTTGATGACTCTTTCCATAATAGACACTTCCAATAATGCTCTTGAACTTGAGATTAATGAGTTTGACATTGCCTTAATTTTGAAAGGTTGGTAAACAAATCATTTAAGCATCTTTTGGGATTTGAGACTTGAATGCAGTTGACTGCTGACCTATTAATTTATTAATTTAGCCAAGTTGTATGATTAATCCCAGACATAAATGGTAATTAAGTCAGAGTGAATCATCTTTAACTGAATGCGGTGCAAGCAACGAGTCAATTCAATTGTTTGCACATTAAATTTTCTCGCTTTGGTAGCGTTGAAATGTAAACATAACAAAAGTTGATTCATGGTTCTCAACTTATTCAGAGCTCGGGTTACTTAATTTATGTGTCACAGGTATGGATTTCAAATGCAATTTTTTGAAACATTATTCAAAGTAGCAAATTATCCAGACGCAAACGAAAAGAAATGACTCAACAGTTTTATGCTTTAAAATTAGAAATGGCTGCAAGCGGAATAATTTTGTAATAATTTAACAATCGAGATTAGATCCGCAATGAAACTTCATGGAAAATTAGAATGGAATTGACGCAAATAGTTTGAATTTGTTTTGTGGATAAAACACGTATTTATACAATTCCAAGAATAAATTTAATATTGGAAACACTTGGCAAATATTTTTTACAAGTGTTGTTACAAATTGGTTAGATGAACGGATGGTTTCAAACAAAGTTTAAGGACCCTCGCCGTAGTTTTATGTATTTATCGTTCATCTCTACAGATTGTCATTAATTCCCTGCTGCCGACTAATGTAACAAATACAAAACAATTGTGAAGTGGATGAATCATCATCCACATTCATGAATGACAGGATATACAATCACGTATCATTGTGGTCCAAACAAATCTCGGCATGATTTTTTTATACATTTTATGTACAACTGGTTTTAGCTAATTTCTACAAAATCTTTGAGTTCCAGTTCCATAAACAGGTGGACAGCATTAAAGAAAGTTAATTGCAGGTTAACTGTGTACAAATTTTAAAGATATTTTAAATCTGCAGGTGTGCAAATTATTAGTGACAGACAATGCCTAGTCACGGGATATTTTTACATGCATAATGACCATTGAAAGTGAAGGGTTTGATTTTATTTGGAGGATTTTGAACAATTTTCTGCATCCTTGATTGCCCTTCGTGGTTTTGTTGGGAGCCAGATTGTCTGGTCAGGCCAGTTTTAGTTTTGCAAAGTCTGACCAAAACTGAACTGGCTGGATTTTAAGTAATTTATCTAAGCCAAGCCGAATCGTGATTTTTGACAGAGTTAAATTAAATTAATTTGGGCAAGCCTTGAGCATGTTGGCCCAGGTCTAAAGTTGGAGATACACGCTACTTACACACCTGCAATCAATCCAAAGGATGTTGATCTTGGTGTCTAAGTCTTGGATAATTAATTATGGAAGGAAACAGATTTGACACGGTGAATATGCAAATAACATAAAAATTGTTTATGAGCTGCCGGAGGATGTTTTCATCTTACTTTGATCCAATATCTTAAAGCCAATGACCATTTAGGTACTTTTTAGTCCAAAGACTTTGCCCAGTCGAGTTTTAGAGTAAGAGGAAGTAATTATTATATATGTTTTGAAGTTATGAGTGGTGTAAAAAAGGAAGGTATTTGCAGGTACATCATTACATGAGTCATGTTATGTAACAACAATTGAAAACACGGGATTAATTCGTTCTTTGTTGAGAGTTTTTTTTTTGCTCGTGCAATTTGTTGGATTTGTATTTGACATTTAAAGTTTTTCAAAACTCACCTGAAACTGCCAAACGCAGAAATAGGAAGCATGAATAAAGAGAGATTTACATACAAATATTGGAAATGAAGAAAGATGAGGAAGCAGTGAAATGAGACATCAACAGATTAGAGTTAATTAGCATAAGTTGACTTACGAGGGCTTGTTGATTTTCATTTTTGAGCGGAGCTGCTGCGAGCATGAGAAACTCTCCACTAATTATTATGAGAACCAAAGAGATCAAAGGACAAACGGCTTTGCTTTCACCCATTTTACTTAATTAGTTAATTTATCAGTTTCCTTTCACTCGGCTTGTTTTACAGGTAATAATGGAGATACTATACTACTAATTGGACATTGTAGATATGGAATGTGAGGGCTGTAAATGATGCCTATCACTGAACGATAATTCCAGATTAGATAAATGATGAGACTAGCCAAAGTATTTTTCCACACTAACAAAATTTCAGTCTTGTTTCTCAAAAGAGTGAGGAAAATGAGACAGGTAGGACATTTGCAGTTTGTTGTGCAAAAAGAGCAGGAGCAATGAAGTTGCTCAGCTAGTAGCCAAACTGAGACTGGTGAATGAGACAACTTGCCAAAGTTCTTTTGGCAAACTAAACACACACTCCTTTCATGTTGGTCAAATAATGGTACAGTAATAGTTGTTTGGTATATGAAACACAAATGATTTAGTTTAATGCACACAACGATTTAATTTGATCTGTTGAAAACGGACTGGAACTATTTAAAACACCCATATTAATATCAATATACGTCATTAAGAATGTATTATTTTGCTGGCCGTGACAATGAATTCATTTAAAAGGAGGAAAACAATACTGAGCTGCAATGGACGTCTCATTACCTCTTTTGTGCAAGCTTCTTATCCAATTTAATACATTTTAATTACTTAAGTAAATACATTGATTGAGATGTTTAGCAAGGAAAATGAAAGTAGAGAGATAAGAAAATAGTTTAATATCTTGGGCATTAGTCATCAAGAGAGGAGATCCGTTATCCGGCTGCTGGCTTAGATTTGGATAGACATTCGAAGTTTGAAGAGTGCCGTTAAATTACAGCATAATGCTAAGGAAGTGAATGTGCAAAAATTTTGCAAGTCCACTCCCACACCATTATTGCAAGTAAACCAGTTGGTTACCTCAAGTGACTCAATCAATTTCTATAAAACGCGTAAATCGATAAGTTCCAAATTCTTCAATTATTTGTCACTCTTGTCATGACACGCAACGGAACTAGAAAACAAACCAATTAGGGGAAAAATCCAAAGTTTTATGTTGAAATGAAACGAATCACGCGATTTCATTTCTTTCTCCAGGACTCTAAAATAGGGCATATTTTTATAGACAGTCACAAAGTTTTAATTAATAGTAGTATTTGCATTGAATGGTCAGTTTTATGGATTATTAAGCCAAGCCACACAACTTAATTGGGTGATAAAATTGTCTTAATTTACTTATAAATGAGACATTAAAATTTTTATTAGTCATCTTGGCTTTTGTTGTTCCACTTCTTTACTATTAAATGTAGGTACATTGTTGGAAAATGTTACAAGATATGTCAAGTACCAAAAGTCGGATAGATTATCTAGTTTAACTAATTTGTCTTGACAAGATGACTAATTTGTTGAAGTTGCTTGAACTTTTATCAGTGAGTTATGTATTCCATATAAAATAATAAAATGAGTTGAACTTTACAAGGAAATGCAGTTGACCGCATAGGAATTAATTTAATGAATGGATGAGATGACAGAAATAGGAAATTAATATACAGAATTACTGGAATTGGCATTGATTTATTTTTTATCGCATGAGATAAAATGTTTTCTCTATTTGGTGAAAGTTAAATGGAATTACAATGTTTTCATTTATCTTTTATTGGTAGAACAAATAGCTTATCATTAGCATTTATCTTATTATTTAAAGAACACTTGTAAAACTGGTTGGAAGCCTTTTTTTCTCCGGGTAAAATTACGAAATATTTAGACGGTTATGGTTCAACATTTCCGGGCTTCGGCCGCAGGGTCTTTAGTAGCTATAAAATTTAATACTAATCTGATAAAATTTTATTTGGTACCGTTGAATCATTACAATTTTCTCAAAAATTTCTGAATCATTCAATAATAAGCCACCAAAATGGAACTACCGCAGTCCACGGTGAAAGAACTTCTGCCCATATTTTCAATTCTTCGAATTATTGGACGTTGCCCAATTGAATTTTACTCCGAAAGTGCAACAAAATCCAGGGAGGTTCACTGCAGTGTAATTTCTATAAAAAAGTTGTCATCATTAATTTCAATATTCCCTGCAATTTTAATCATTTTTGTTTCAATTTTTGGAATATTTCAATCTGGAGCTTTGCGCATGCAAATAGTTGGGCCCAATGATTTGTAATGCATAACAATAATTAACAACTTTTACGTATTTTTTGAGTCTTTAATAGATGTTTTTCAGATGGCCCGACTTTGTCTCCTCAAGAGATCCATACTTTTCAGTCTATGGAAGTTTCGCCACTTTCCTCCTCTCCAGTTTTGAAGTTGTTTACGGTATCCAATTGGTAATAGAATATTTGATTGTTTGGTTAACTGCTCCAAAGCTGGTTAAATGGATGAATAATTGGAACGCCATCGAACTCCAACTCAAGTCTTTATCTGTTGGAGATGAACAACTTCCCAAATCAAATTTTAAAAAGATTCGAATTATATTTGTTATCCTTCTTTTGATAATTCCGGCCTTATTTTTTGGCACCTCCATCCTTTTTACGGGCTCTCATATCGATTATCCTGTGGCATTTATTATGGAAGTGTTTTACTCTTACATCTCTAGCATCTGCATGGGGGCAGAAGACGTAAAGACGGTCATGATGTTTAAAACAATTGAAATAATGATGGGAAAGATTAAGTTTGCAATCAAACGTTATCTTGTTTATTCTGAAAAATTACCAAATATCATTAAACAACAAGAAATTCGGAAATGGAGTCGAATCTTGGTGGAAATTCGGAAGCAGACGAGTGCAACTGGGGAATTCATGGGCTACCAACAATTGACCTCGTTGCTTATCTTGGTGTATTTTATTTCTGCTGCTATTTTTGTGAGTGCCAGAATAATTATGATAGGCTTTCGGGGGGGCGAGTCACAATTGGGACTCGTTCTGATTTTCTCCATCACAGCCCTTTTCCGACTTGTTTTAAAAATTAACTTGGCTAGCAGAATAACCTCAAAAGTATTTATTTATGAAACACATATTATTTGTAAATGATAACTTTCTTTACTAGGAAATGTCTTTGGCCTTTGCGATAAAAAAGATTGAGTTGTCGGAAGAAGATGTTTTCTGCCGATCTGAGGTATGCATACGAATAAACGACATTATTGATAATATTTATTTGTTATCATTTTACTTTAGCTCAATTCCTTGTACAATATGATTGTAACACGTCCAGCGGAAATTTGTCTTAACGGATACGTGTCTTTAAACAACTCCTTATTGATAATGGTATATATCATATCTTTAGTTTCAACTCTATTAATTGCTGTTTTATAATCATTTTGATAGATTTTTGGACAAGTTTTCAGTCTCATAGTCGTCTTCATGCAGTTTTCCAACTCGTCTCTTACGGAATGAAATTTATTATGACGCAAAATTATTATTGTGTTTCGTGTACAAAGAGAGTTATCAGTTCCTTTTAAACGTTGTGTACATAACTGGAAATTTGCACATAAATATTTTGTCTCTTCAGACCAAAAATGCAGTGATTCATTGCATTTTATCATTTGTTGTTCTGCTCTGCAAAAGTTTTTTTTAATACAATGGAAATTTTTTAAATTTGTTTGTTGGCTGCAATAAAAATTACATACACCTTGATTTGAAATATTGCACAGACACTACCGATTTTATCTTTATCTTGTTTAAATCGGGTCAGTGATTATCAAATAATGGGATATAATGGAAGGCACTTTGGGATGAATAAAACACAAAATCAAAAGTAATTGCATGCATTCAATCTGGAAAAGAATTTATTAAAGGTCCGGGTCGTCAACATTCATTTTCTCTGCAAATATGAAATTAGCAAACTGCCAAATTTTCTGGGTGATTTTTGGAATAAGTCTTTTGCAAATAGTGTCAACTTTACCAGTGCCAAAAGGACAAAATTCGCCTTCAGAGAAAGTAGATCCAATTGTAAGACAAGATTTTATTTTAAATCAAATTTTAAGATATGAAAATGAGATTTTTTCCAGAAATATTTGGTTACATTCGGTTGGCTTGAATCTAACTCCCAAAATCCAAGGTCCAAAGAAGTTCTGGAAGCCTTGAAAAAATTCCAAAGCTTCGCAGGTCTAAATGAAACGGGACAATTTGATGAAGCAACTCTGGGAATAATGACGCTCCCACGCTGTGGTGAAATTGACACTGATGATTTAGACGCAGAAGTTGAGCAAATCGATCGAAATCAAAAATCTGGCGTCCTGAAAAGGAAAAAGCGTTATGTTTTACAAGGTATGCATAAACATTTATAAAACTAATTGTATAAAATTTGTTCGCCGAAGGAACTCGATGGAAGTCTCGGGAGCTGACATATAACATTTCTAAATACACGAAAGACATGGAACAAGAGAAAGTGGATACAATAATAGCTTCAGCATTCAGACAATGGGAAAATGTAGCAAATATTTCATTTTTTCGAGTCAGAGAAGGAAAGATTCATATTGACATTAGATTTGAGAGTAAATATCATGGAGACGATGAGGTCTGGCTTACATAATTTAAATTCCATTTGAGATCAAATTACTTACAATATGGAATGTTTGCTCAAGACATTTGATGGCCCGGGTGGCACCACTGCTCATGCCTATTTTCCTGTGTTTGGAGGAAATATCCATTTTGACGATGATGAAGATTGGACTCATGATTCCGATTGGGGGGTTAATTTATTTCAAGTTGCTACTCATGAAATTGGTCATGCTTTGGGTTTGGAACATTCGAATGTTCAAGGTTTCGGATCAGTCATGTCCCCATTTTACACAACATTTAGAAAAGACTTTTCACTTTTCATTGATGACATTGATGCGATTCAGGTAAAACTTCAATATGACACTTTGAACATTCAAACACTTTAAATATCAAAATATTTCAGATGTTGTATGGAAAACGGGTCTTAACAATTTGCGACGATTCCAAAGTTGACGCTGCTGCTACAATGTCTGATGGCAATTCTTATATATTCAAAGGTACATATCTGAAGAGGTTAATTATTTGTGTAATTACAATAAACTCGTGGTTTTTTAGGGAATTTTGTTTATAGGATCAAAAATGCGGATAAAATTGCAGATGAACCTCCGCAAGCAATTGAGGTCGCTTTCCCAGGCCTTCCGAGTAATTTAGACGCTGCAATTACAAGGCATAATGGAATCTCATATTTCTTCAAAGTATGTACATGCATTTAACAAATCAAAGTTGATTCAAAATCCAAAATTTCTACTTTCAGGGCGAAGAATTTTGGCGTGTCTCAAACATGTCGGTGGATATTGGATTTCCCAAGAAAATATCCGATTTTTTCCCTGGTATTCCGACTCCAATTGATGCCGCATTTGTATTCTCCGTGGACGAGAACATTTACTTTTTCAAAGGTTCTCAATATTGGAAATTTGACCATCGTCAAAAACCTCCGGTTCCTTTAGAATTTCCCAAATTCATTTATAACTGGCCTGGAATTCCACAAAATGGATTAGATGCTGCAGTCAGTCTTTCAGACGAGTACGGAAATAAATTCACATATTTCTTCAAAGGAAACCAATATTGGAAGTTTAATGACAAAAGTTTTTCTGTAAGTTTAAAATTTAGATTTATTTTGGAATATGTTTATAATTATACTTATTTACAATTTTCAGATCTATTTATCTAATCCAGCTTATCCAAAATTAATATCAAGGAATCTATTTGGATGCAGGATGTAAAAGGAACTGAATACTCAATATTTTCATGCAAAGGATTTTTATTCTTTGCTCATAATGTGGCAGTGACATTGCAAATGGAGGCTAAAATTATTAAATATTATTTAGCATAAGAAGCAGGCAGCTATAATTTTTGTAAGATAGTTAATTAAAATTTGCATGCATGCAGTGCAAACCTTTGTGTTGTTAGGCCAAACTATTTTCTCATTTTTCTCACCCTTCCTACTCTGTAAATACAAATGCATTTTATATGTATCATTTTCATTCACAAACACAAATGTGCTTCTACTAAAAAAGATATGTATCTCTGCTCGTGAATAAATGCAACAGTTGTTAGATAGCAAGAAGACTTTATTTTTTAAGCCCAACCCAGCTTAAAACCCATTAAAGAAGTTTTATTTGCTAATTCTACCATTGAATTGTTACTCATACAAATAGCATTAGTTTCGTACATTATCATTCCATTATTGGGAGAATGGCAAGGACACGAGTTGTTTGCTAAGCAAGCGTATAATTTGCGTGCTGAAGATTCCTCGCAAGGCTTTATGCAAAAGGGAGTAAAGCAAAATAATTGTAGTTGTCTAATCCACCCACGTAAAAGAAGTTATTTGGTGGAACTGAATTGTAATTAGTGCAGAGTGAGTATTGATATCGATTACTTCATTTTTGTGAGTAATATGATAACCACAACACAGTTGATTTGTGATTAATGGCTATTTGCATTCTGGGTTTGGTTAAGTTTGCATGTATTGACACTTTTAACCCTTCTGTTATAGTGATGGTGAATTAGTTTGTTTGTAAAGTTAAACATTACAAGTTAAAAAAAACCTCTGAAAATATTTAAATTATGGCATCGAATACTAGAAGTTTGAAAAACAAAAGGATTTTGATTACAGATTTAGAAAATGGTGAGACAGTCGAATGATAACTAATTTAAGTTATTTATTGGCAATGTATCAATGATATTTTCAGAATTTGGAAAAGATCTGTACACTGCTCTTAGAGGAGAGGACGCCTTGATTTTTACGTTTGTCCCGGAATGTTGCAGATTGGGACAAGTGATGAACACGTATCCCACCGTCGTGCCCCTGATATTGGATACAAATGCAAAGGATGGGGCAAATGAGGGTCACAAACTATTATCAAGCTTTCCAACACTGGATCACATTGTTAATTTATCCGGTGATCCTGCTTTGGATATTATTTCCAAAGCTTATGGAAATTGGAAGATACAAGACTTTGGGGAGAATAAGACTAAACCACTAATTTCCAAGATGAAGGATTCCGGGAGCAGAGGGTTAATTTTCCACTCTTCCATTGGGGTATGACACAATTTTGCAGTAAATAATATTTGCCTCTATTTAATATGCATTTTATTTTCAGGGCCAGAATTTAATGAGCAAGATAAAAGCAAATCTGAATCCAAGATTTACAGACTCTGCGACAGCTCAAGTGTCAACAAGTGTCAGAAAATCGTTTAAAAAGTTCTTTACGTCATCTTCAAGCACTGCTGTTACACCCAATCAACAAGAATCCTCAACTTTGGCCCAAACAATGGCTGCAAGTAACAATCGAGCAAACGAATTTGCATCTTTGGCATCTTCTTTAGCCGGAGGTAAGAAGAAAGAAGATTCCATCTCACCTCCGTCCACTCCTTCTCCAAGAGCCACACCCACACCGTCCTCAAACCCAAACTCAAAAGTACAAACTGATTCAGAGAAAAACGAAAAGATTCGTTCCTCAATTAACAAAATTAACAAGAAAACGGTCAAAAAGTGGAACAGGCTAATTAAAGACGTGGAGAAGCAGCAGCTAAGTCAGTTAAAAGCGTTGGATAAGCAAATCAACCAAACGAAAAAGAAGGAAAAGGCAGCAATGATGAGCCAAAATGCTCAGGCAAATGCTTCGACCGCAGCGAGATCAAATGTTTTGTCCGCAGATACCGCAAATCGAATTCTGCAATCGAGAGAGGCGAGAGTGGATCGGGAGGTTGAGAAAAAGGCAGATAAAAAGAGGGATGAAGATACGCAGAAAATTGCAGAAGACAAGAAAGCCAATATGGAAGCATCCACCCAAAAATTATACCACAAAACAATTGTCAAACAGATTGCAGAGTTTAATAGGATCAAGCAAAAATATCTCATTATCTGATAGAAAATTAATTTATACTAACGAGCAGCTATCTTTTCAGGAGATTTTTTTTATTTATTAAAACTTTTATAACAAGAGGTAAAAAATTGTACAAAATGTTTCAAGCGTTTAAATAAAATGAACCTTAATAACTAATAAACATAATCCTCATCGGAAGAATCTTTAATGTCTTTGATACTCCTTGGAATAATTTTGTTTTGTCCCAGCATAAGAATCGTGTATTCGAAACCTTGGCTTGGCTGTGTGACCAGCGTCAGTGTAAACTGCTGACGTGAATCTGGCTCTGAAATCTTTGTTGTCACATTGCAATTAGCTCCAGTTCCATTTATCCTGTTATCAATTGCCATAAACGCCTTTCCTTTATATTCTGAGGGTACAAAGTAGTTGAAGACGTATCGAGAGCTCCCTTCTTGAAATGGTTGGCTAATTTCGAATTTTGTGATGACGAAATCTTCTTTATCCACCCATTCCCCGAGGCTGCAAAAATGTTGGGATGGCGTGTCTTTTGCAAATTCCCAAGACTTTAAAACATTCCCTTGAAGTTGATCCCATTCGTTTAAGTTGGACAAAAGGAGGAGGGCATGTCCTGCCATGCTTTCAGAATTTTTCTCATCAATTCCTTCCCAATCTTGTGTTTCGGGTACAAAACAAGAGACATTATGGTCATAGACATTTGAAAAGTACTCGAGAGCTAGGACAAGGGAGCCAACCAGAGTGGCAATTAATGCGAAGATGAACCAGTACCATAAAATTGCTGGAAAATAAGTTAAAATATCTTATGCAAATGATTTGTTAATGTATGTATTTGTTTGTTTTACGTACTATGTCTTCCCAAAGAACTTTCTTTTGTCGGCGTTGGATTCTCAACTACAAAAAAACGTTTTTTTTTACCATTTTTATTTTGAATAAAATGTTAGAATGCGATGAATTTGTTTTCAGTACTTACTCACTAACATTGAATAACCTTTGGTATTGTTTGAAATCATCTTAATTCTTGCTAAAAGACAGAGAGAAAGCAATTTGTACAAGTTCAAAGCTTTGCTGGTCAGAGTTCACTAACTTTTTGGCAAAGTAATTCCTTCTTTTTATGTCTATTTACAGACATTATATCTCCATAAAGTGTTTCCGATAAGCTAAATCAATATCAACTCTCCAATATTTAACTTCCTGAATCTCGTTCATTCATTAAGAATACAAAAATTTCCAGAGAAAGCGTGAATATGAAGATATGCATAGTTTTTTTTTGGATGATAATATTAAATATTGTAAAGAATCTGATTCCAAATATATGTAAATTGTTTTAGGACTATTGAACCCGGTATGTTAACAAGCATTATATATAAATCTCAATTGAAATTGTTCCCATTTTTTCGTTTATTTTGTACCGGAAGATAAGGAAAAATATTTGCATATCTACATTCGAAGCAAATTCTGCTTTGTGGTGAAATCAAATATCTGTAATATGTATATTATTAAATTTTATAATCCGGAACAATTGTAAAATTGTATGGAAATGACATGGGTTTGCATGTTATTTGAGAAGAGCTTTGATGAAGAAATTTTAATAGTTTTGCTGCGCTACAGCTTTCATGTCATGAGCTACAAGTTGTAACCTAATATGTTAAGAAACATGTTTAAATTATTAGAACATAAATATTGACTACCTATAATTCTACTTGTACAGAAGCGTATGGATGCATACCATGATAATTATTTTAGCGATAACCAAATCGTGGGATGATGGAATTTCAATACAAGAGCAGATAGCAATTATACTTATTTAGTTACAGGCAGGATTTAAAACGAAAATTGGATTTATTTTGTTAAAGCTCTCCCTTCCAATTTGACATTTGTGTTTGGGCTTTTGTCTAATTTTTAAGTTTCCTTAATTTGTCCCCAATAATTCTGAAATATTGGAATCATGGACAAGGCATTTTTCCTCCTCACTGATGTGGATGTATTAGGTAAGAATTTTTGGAAATGCCAAACTATATTTTCAAAATTATTATATAACCACATTTTAGAGGGATCTCATCAAATCCTTCATCGCCTAATAAATCCTCGAGCTAACGCAATTGCTTACGCAATGATCTCAGATTTCCAAACCCTTAGAAATTGTCTGGAGGAGTTTCCATTAGCCAACTTCCTTTATCTGGACTTGAGCAGGAGCATAAATGTGAACAAAGAAGTGTTGACTTGTCTCCCAGAGTTGGATTGCATTCTCAATTATTCCGGAGATGAGTTTTCGGAATCTTTGCATCGTGTCCGAGAAATTAAGATTACAAAGTGAGTTTAATATGCTGTTGAAACAGTAAAATTTAACGTAACATTTAGATTTTTGACTTTTTGTTGCAGAACCCCTTGCTTGGACTGTGATACGGTGACGATTCGGGTGATGCATGAAGAATTGGAAAGCAATTTGGAAATTGGAACTGTTCTTATAAATGTCCAGAAAAAGGTTGGTCATTATAATATTGTTGTTAATTTTTTGCAGAAACATTGTAAACGGTTTCTTTTTTTCAGGAACGCCGTGGCTCGTCCACTGCCGAAGCATTGGAAAAATTAAAAAAGAAAGAAGCCAAAAAGCGGATGGATGAAGAAGCAGCAAACGGACAAGTTACAAGATTTCGTCCTGGCTTAAAGTTCTATATCCCCCCGTCCCCTTCGCCGTCTCCTCAACCGTCATCCTCCGGAAATATGCCACCACCCACTGAAAATCAGCCACTACTGTCCCATCGTCATCAAACCCCTTCTCGTGAATCCACCTGCCCTAGTTTATTTTCCTGGATTTCATGCTGCATCCCAAATCTATGTTGCCCTCGAGTCGTAAGCCCAGAACTTCCCGAGTTTGAAAGCGAGGAACAACTTCGGAGTTACGTCCGAGGGGAACATCATCTCATTCTACGTCGAAAACTGAAGCGGATGGTGGAAAATGCAGAGTCTCACTGGCACGAAATCATGACCAAACTTGGGGATGACGAACAGCGAAAGAAAAACAATCTCTTGGTGGCAATCCAACAGCGACAGCGTCGCGAAGATACAGAGCTCCAGGAAATTTTGGCAGTTCAAAATGAAGAAACAGAAGCCAAACTTTCCGAAGTGCTTGATGAGGAAGTAATTGCACGAATCAAACGTTCCCGAATTCGACACGCTGAGCAAAAAGCAATATGGGACGCTGAGCTGGAATATAAGACGCAAGAAGAGGAAATCAAGCGACAAACGGAATCAGAGCGGATTCTCCGAGTACAAGAACATTATTGCCTTTGGGTACAAAAGCAGCTTGAGATTCTTCGGGGGACAAAAGATCGGGCGAGACTTAAGTACGAGCGTCTTTACTTTGAAACGTTTAACAGACAGGCTCCAACGGACAGCATGTAAAAAATGTAAAAGTTTCTGATTCTTTTCTAATTGTCAATCTCGCATTCAAAATGCAAAGTACAAACTAATTTAAGGATTTTTTATGATTGGTTGGTGTATTATGTTCTTATGTTTTTTATACCAATTAATTTAAGTTGTATTTGATTTAAAATTGATTTTGATGAGGTTTTATATTTTTGGAGTCGTTTATTGAAATAATTGGAATGTAAACTTTAATAAATCCGACATGAAGATGAAGTTAATTGTTAGTTATGCATTTGCATGAAAAAGAAGCACAAAGCATAAGATTGAGCATAAATGAGTCATCATCAAATTCTGCGCTGCGTTCAAACAGATGGAAAAAAATACTGACACAGTTTTGGATTTGGAATATTTTGGAACAATTAAATAGAGCTGTAAACGTTTTAATTCCAGTGTTGCACTATTTTAATATAATTTCGCTTTGGAACAGAGATAAACCTCGGCTGGGGGTGGCAAAGGGTGAGTTTAACGGATTAACGATTAACTGTAATTTACTTCCCTTTCTTAGTTCCTTAACTAATTAAATTAAATGGATTTGGAATTTTGTTTAGGCCAGAAAATAAATATTGTTGTGCGATAAGGAGATGGATAAGGTTTGAGGGGAATCATCATCAAAACAAACAGAAGGCTACCACAACCTCAATTTGATGTTGGAAAGGAGGATAGGAGAAGGGAGGGCTGCTGATTATCTGCGTTTTGTTAAGATAATGACTGATTTCTAAGTTTTAATTTAATGTGGAAAAAACTGAGTGAGAAGAGACTGTTTAGTGAGTCAAATTACGACTACGATTCAGTGGCCACGGACGAAGATTTCGAGGATGAGCGTGTGGTAAAAGAAAACATTCGGCTGCTGCCAATTTCCTCGTCCTCCAACCGTTTAAACGGTTTTAAACAACACAACGGCAAAATTTACGACGGCAATAGAAACGGAGTTAAGCACAATAATAATAATTCCCTTCCTGCTGTGGACTCAGAGGGAGAAGAATTCAATAAATTCAGCTACAGCAGGAGTCATAGGATGTTAAGAAATCGGGACCGAGGTCCAAGCAGTGTGGACAATCCTAATTATTCTGCTGGTGGCGTCATTGATATCGGTCCATTGGATTCGGATGGAGGGATAATGGATAGGACGGGAAGCCCTTCACATAATAATACCCTTGCTTCAGACGAATATCGAAGAAGGAACGAGATGAGCAGGAGGAATATCTTTGTCAGAGGACTTTGTGAGACGATGAGATATGCTTGTTGGTGAGTTTCGGAAATGAATAGTTTAATAATAAATGTATTAATCTATTTTAACCAATGTGTAGCTGCTGTTTGTGGATTGGGAATTGCCTTACAAGAGAAAAGGAGCTTAAGGAAAGGGAAATCACGATTGGAAAGCCAACTTTACAAAAATTTGCTCCAAATGTCATCAAAAACCAAAAATACAACATCCTTACATTTATCCCTTTTGTACTCTTTCAACAATTTAGATTTTTTCTCAATTTGTATTTTTTGGTGATGGCATGCAGTCAATTTTTCAAGGATTTGGTTGTCGGCTATTGGTATACTTATTGGGGTCCTTTGATTTTCGTCCTTACAATCACACTGATCAGGGAATTAATTGATGATCTTCGACGAAGGCAACGGGATAAAGGTTGGTTTATTGATAAAATTCCAATTATGGTATTTATAATCAACTTTTTAATACAGAAATCAATAATCAAAAGTACACAAAAATTCTTCGAGGAGAACAACATTACATTCCTAGTTCCAAGATAAAAGTTGGAGACTTGATAATGGTTGAGAAAGATCAGCGAGTTCCAGCAGATATGGTGTTATTAAGGACAAGTGATAAAAGTGGCAGGTGCTTTATTCGAACTGATCAATTGGATGGAGAAACTGATTGGAAGCTGAGGCTACCCATTCTACAAGACTGTGAAAATGATGCAGAAATATTTAAACAAAACGTATCCATTTATGCTGAGCGTCCACAAATGGATATTCATGCTTTTATTGGAACACTTTACAAGGTTGTTAAATTGAACTGTTAAATTTGAACTGTTGATTTTATTGTAATTATTGTAATTTATAAATATAAATATTTGTTTTGCAGAGAGGCGGAACTGAAGAGGAAGAAGTTATTGAAGAAGCTGGAATTAATGTGGACAATACTTTATGGGCAAACACTGTTGTGGCTGCTGGAAGTGCAGTTGGCCTTGTCGTTTACACCGGAAAAGAAACAAGAAGCGTGATGAACAATTCAATTCCTCGAAGCAAAGTTGGCTTGATTGATTTGGAAATCAACGATTTAACAAAGGTACACTAGGAAAATAATGCAAATAAATAATTTTAATTTTAAATTATATTTTCGAAAATTTGTAACAGATTCTATTTGCGGCAGTGATGGGATTGGCGTTTCTTATGATGTGTTTGAAAGGTTGGGAAGGTCCATGGTTTAACTACATGTTTCGTTTTGTACTGTTGTTTTCGTACATTATTCCAATCAGGTATTTTTCATATATAACTTACTTTTTCAGATTATAATATCTAATCTTTGTTGTTTTTTTTAGTTTGCGTGTTAATATGGACATGGCCAAATCTTATTACGCTTACACAATCCAACGGGATTCTTCAATTCTTGGAACCGTTGTAAGATCAACAACAATACCCGAAGATTTGGGCCGAATCAGTTACCTTTTAACGGACAAGACCGGGACCCTTACTCAAAATGAAATGATTTTCAAACGTCTTGTCCTTGCAACAAGCCAAGCTGATTCCCCAGAGGATGTGCGAGAGAAATTGAAACAAGGTCTCAAGCCTGAGACAGCAAAGTTTGAAACACATCAGAAAGTGAATGAAATCAGTAGGATAACAGAGGCGATCAAAGCACTCGCAATTTGTCATAATGTTACCCCAGTATATGACGAAAGTCAAGTTTTGGAAGACGAAGAAAGTATTTATGGAACCGATACAGATGTAACTTATCAAGCTTCAAGCCCAGACGAGGTATGTTTCAGCTAGTTTTACTTAGACTTATTACTTTATTTTACTTTAAATATCTACTTTCAGATTGCGCTTGTCAAGTATACTAAAAGTGTTGGACTATCACTAGCAAAACGAGATCAGTCCCACATGACACTTCGGGCATATGAGATTGGAGTCAGTTTGAATTACCAGATCCTTCAAGTATTTCCATTTACTTCCGAAGCCAAACGAATGGGCATAATTGTAAAAGACCAGAAAACTGGAGAGATAACATTTTACGTCAAAGGAGCAGATGTAGTGATGAAAACCATTGTTGGCTTCAATGACTGGCTGGATGAAGCCTGTGATAATTTATCTCGAGAAGGTCTACGAACTTTAGTGGTGGCCAAAAAAGTAATGCCACTTTCAGAATATGAAGATTTTGAAAAACGTTACAATACGGCTAAAAGTAGCAAATTGGATCGAGCGAATCAAGTATATCAAACCATGTGTGAAATTGAAAAGGAGATGATACTTTTGTGCGTCACTGGTGTTGAAGATACGCTCCAAAAAGATGTGAAAATTACTCTCGAGATGTTGCGAAATGCTGGGATAAAAATCTGGATGCTCACTGGAGACAAATTGGAAACTGCTACATGCATCGCAAAAAGTTCAAAGCTAGTTGCAACTCAACAGCAAATTTATGTCTTCAAAGAAGTATCCGATAGAACACAAGCCTTCAATGAACTAAATTCATTTAGAAGAAAGTCTGATTCCGCAATGATAATCAGAGGAGAGGCTTTGGACGTAAGAAGACCAACAACAAATTAGAAATTCTTTTGACATGTTTCGTTATTTTATAAAACGGTAATTGCTTTTATAGATTTGTCTGCAGTTTTTCGAGCGTGAATTTATGGAATTGGCTACAGGATGTCCAGTAGTTGTTGTTTGTCGATGCTCACCCACGCAAAAAGCAAAAGTTGTTGAATTGGTTCAAAAACATACAGGGAAAAGAACGGCTGCGTGTGGAGATGGAGGAAATGATGTTGCTGTTCGTAAAAAAACATGTTTTTGTTTCATTAATATCAAAGAAAATAACATTTCCTTTTTTAAATCCATAGATGATTCAAGCCGCAGATGCTGGAATTGGCTTGGAAGGTATTGCTTACAAATTATTTTTATAAAAGAAAGTTTTAATGATTTTGATTTTTTTTTTCATTAGGCAAAGAAGGTCGACAAGCATCTTTGGCTGCAGATTTTTCAATTACACAGTTCAGCTTCATTGCTCCATTACTTCTTGTTCATGGACGATATTCTTATAAAAGATCAGCATCATTGGCTCAATTTGTTATGCATCGTGGATTGATCATTACTGTGATGCAAGCCGTATTTTCATCCATTTTTTATTTTTCATCGGTCGCTCTGTACCAAGGCTTTCTATTAATTGGGTATTTGCCATTTTTATTTTAAAAAAAACTATTCAACTCAAACTGTTACATGAAAAACATGAAAATGTCTTTTTTCTCTTCATAGATATGCAACAGTGTATACGATGCTTCCAGTTTTTGCCCTAGTTTTGGACAAAGATGTGAGTGCAGAAGCATTGCTTCGTTTACCTGAATTGTATGCGGATTTAGGAAAAGGTCGTTCATTGACTCTGAAGACTTTTTTCTTGTGGGTGCTAATTAGTGTGTATCAAGGTAATCAATTTTAGGGATACAATTTCAAATCATTAATAATTAATAATAATTAATAATTTATTTTAGGAGGAGTATTAATGTACGGAGCTCTCATTTTGTTCCAAGACGAATTTATCCACATTGTCAGTATCAGCTTTACGTCCCTCATTTTGACTGAACTTATCATGGTGGCATTGACAATAGTAAGATATATTTTAATTATTTTAATTACGCAATTTAATTAATTTGTGTTTTGTTTTTCAACAGAGAACAATGCATAAACTCATGATTTTATCAGAAATCATTTCATTCCTGCTCTACATATTGTCGCTTGTCGTGTTTCACGATTTCTTTGATTCAGACTTTATACTTTCGATTAATTACGTGTGGAAGGTTCTGTTAATTACTGCCTTATCCTGCGTCCCCATTTACATAATGAAGTTTATCAGAAATTGGATTGCTCCACCAAATTACTCTAAACTAAGTTAAATTCATCTCTGTCGTGAATTCCAAATGCAATGGGTGTTAATTGTTTTCTCAAGTCTACTCTTTCTCAAAAAATGCACGTGTTATAGAATAATCGATATTTTCTGTTTGTATAATTTCTGGTATTTTATTTTGTACAAGTCATTAGCTTAATTTGTGTTATTGTAACGTCCACAATTAGAGAAAAATAGAAATATGGATGTATGTATAAATATATATATAGAGAGCCGTAACTTATAAACTAACGAAGCGAATATTTAATCAACTAATTTATTGTACCTGTATCTTATAAGAAACGAAATAAAACGGAAACAAAACAAACTCTTTTAGCAATGCAATGTCGTTCGTTTCATTTATCGGAAAAAGAAAAATGCGGAAATGAGCAGAAACCTCTAAAACTCCATATTCCTCTCGATAATTGGAAATGAAAAGCGAAAAGCAGAGGCATTCCATTTTTATGTTTGCCAAATGTCAACTGTTCTATTAGTTTTCTCTTTTATTTTTCCCCACGTTGATAGAAAGTCTTTCAATTACAATAACTTTTCCCAAATGTACAAAGGTGACCCCAATAAGATTGACAGCTGTACGAGGCGTCAGAGAATTCCAAAAATAAAGCATTATATAAAACAAACCAAATTGGAAAAAAATACGTAGAAGCATAGGCATTTGCAACAAGTTTTGTCTGCCTTCTTTCTCCACGCGTTAGCATCAAATTGCATTTCTGCAGAATCCGAAAAACCACTTGGGCGTGAAATGCTGTTAAAGATTGGAACTTATGACGACCTCGTCTGGGCCAATTGACTTATCAACTTGGATGCAAAGTGATGGGCGGTCATGCATGATTTTGCCTCCCCCAGGAAGGTAATTGCAAAACAGTATGTCAATATTGAGCAAAAATATGTTTACTAGTGTGGACAGGTTTAGAAATCTGTAAAGAAATTCCACTCCAACTTTCTCCATATGCTAGAAAATGGGATTTCTCCGGTCTCAGAATGAAATCCGTTGTGCTACGCAGTGAAAGGCTTTGAGTTTAGAGAGAAGAATGAAAGTTGGCCTTTCAATCTATAACTGAATATTGTAAAGAAAATCCAGTAAAACTTTCTACGTGTCAATGAAGAATTATATGCCTTTGTCTGCGCTTTATGTTGTAGGTGTGTTTTTCGTGGTTTAGTTTAGACATTTTTGATACAACTTTATTTGTTTTGGAAGAAAAGAGAGTGGCTAAATTCAATCAACCAAACCCAAATCGCCAATTTTCTCAATTTATGTGGGCAGTAGCATGAATGAATGACATGTCGAAGCATTCGGAAATGATTGAATTGGGAGTCAATTTTATTTGACAAACGTTTATAAGATAATGCTATCAAATTATATGATTGTTGCAACTTTTTCTGCTTATGGAGTAAATCCTATATTTTTTCACTTTCATAAGTAAAGACTAAACTTAGAAGAGGACAAAGAGAAGAGGACAAAGTACAAAATACTCTAAAGTAATCTCTTCTTACACTTTGATTAGTGGAAAAAGCTTATATAGAAATCCTAAATGTCATCCTTCTTCTTTGGGCTTTTAAGGATTAAGTATCGTAAAATTTAGAGTTTTAGATTGTTTTACATTAACCAATCAAATGATATATCAGATCCATTTTTAGATCCTTTTGGGACCTCTGCATGGAATTGGCTTCTTCAGTTATCTTTATCCATTCATCCTCGCATTTCTTGTGCAGCTGCTGCTGGATTTTCAAAACAATCCGTTGCCCAAATTCCCTAGATTGTCAACCAGGGTACAAGAGAAATGGATGGAAAGTCTGTCTCTCGTCACGTTACCAGAAGTGAGCAAAGTCAACTCTGGAAGAAGGTGGGAGAAAGTTGAGCTGAGCTGAATGCAGAAACTTGTTCCCGACTTCACTTTCACTTCAGATCTCAAACAAGTAGCAACTACAAAACATACAAACTAAAACAAAAGCTCGGCCTAGGTAAATGAAATATTGTGGACTACTTCAGAAATGGAAATGTGAGACAGTTGCTGGTTAAACATCCTCACTTTTTTCTCAACATACGGTAAGCTTGTTTTAAATTATTTTTACTAATCATAAATTCTATACTTACATGCATTTTAATTTTAGAATTTCCAATTTTTTAATATAAAAATGGTTCATGAGTTTTCAAGATGGTCATGTCTTGTTGGGAAAGCAAAGTGATTTATTTGGTATAGAAATGTCTTGAGTTTCGAATGTTATGATTATTTTTTGTGAGATAGCTCTGAATGAGATGAGCAAGGATTGAGTCAGTGGGCGAAGAGAAAATTAAAATTTTACTTGGGATTCGCCTCATTCATATTACTTTTCTCTTCATGGATTTACGTAAAGCTTCGTAACGTCATTCAACTTTCTTGTATTACTTACAAAAGCAATCAATGAAAAGATTGTTAGCAATTTATTTAGAAATTATTATTATTATCTTAAATAATTGGCTAGTTATATATAGATAATCTATATTTAAAGGTTGCAAATTAATCTTGTAAGTCATTGAACAATCTCGCTTTCATAATAAACTTCAAACCCTAATCAAGTGGTTTCCAATAATAGCTCTAATTTAATATTGCATAATATGTCGTTGCCTTTACTTATCGTGAATACGCCGCAAATTGGCCAATTTTATTTGAAATCCTGTTATAATAAGCTCATAATAGTTTTTGACTTGTGTTTTCAATTTAAATACAATGTAAATATGAAGCTTAATTTCATCAAATACATTTGAGGTCAGGATATTTAAGAAAGTAACGCGTTCATTTGGTGTTTATCCAAATCAGTAGGCGACTTCATTTAGCTCGATTCATCACTCGGGACTCTTTTATTGCTTCGCGTTAGTGGCAAGGGAAAGTTAATAAAAACATCAGATAGAATTGCTTGTGTTGGATGAATTAGTGTCATTAGCCCAGAACACTAATTGCCAGATAAATTCTCTTCCTTCTCCACGGTGGTTAGTTAGTTGCTCATATAAATGGAGCAAATAGGTCAGTAGTTTATACACATTTTTACTGTGGCTCAAAAGGTACGACGTTGAGGGAAAGTCTTCCTTTGATGCCTTCCTTTTCATTAATAATAAAACACCAAAATACCAGTTGGTTGGGTACATAACCAGTTCGTGACGGATTGAAACAAGAAGTTGGCTAATTAAAATGGCGATAAATGTTCTTTATTTAGTCTTTTCGACCACCCACACAAAAGAACACGGCCCACTTTCTCTGCCCACCAACAATGGGTTTGACACGAAACTGCAAAAATGAAAATGTTTTGACTTTTGACTACCTGTTGAGGTGAAAGTATTGTGAAAGCATGAGACATATCATGTCTACCCATAAAGGACTTTGACCACTCTGGTCTTTGTTATTTTTGGCATCTATTGTTCCGTCAAATTTAATCCAAGTCTTGTATGTAATCCTTTAAATACGGCGTCAGTTGGGAATTCATTCATCAACAAACAATAGAGCATGCAAGCCGTGTGTGTTTTTATTTTATACAATGTTGGTTTAGGGAATGGGAAAGCAAATGACTGCTTTTGCCAAAGAGACCGGCAAAAGTATGTCCTCCTTTGTATTATGGACACGTGGGAGTTGATATCCATTTAATGTAATGAAGTACAGAACGATTATACGTAATGGCAATTGTAAATAAGTTGAAGTAGATTTGCATCAATTTCAGATTGTTATTTAAGCAATATAAGTATAATGGTTTTGACATTTCATGCAATAGGTCAGCCCAGGTATAGAATTTCAAGAAGGAAGTGAAAGTTGTCTTTGTTCCCTATTAGTCTGGTAGCCAGGAAAGCTTTTAGAGTACATGGGATATTTACATTGCATCTTGTTGTTCTAATAGCAGCTTGTTGTTCGTAGACAGACGAGTGACGAATGGGATAAAGGTCCGTTTGTCTTGGGTGACGTGTGACGTTGACGTAACATAAGACGAGCTTTTCTGGTGATATGTCAGCTATTGTAACCAAACCAAACCATAGAACAAAACAATTCTATTAACTTGACGACGTTGATAATCCTACCCTTTGTTTTCGAATTTTTCAATTCTCCGTAATTTAAAAATAGAGTTTCTATTGTCAAAAATATTATTGAATATGATTTGTTTTTACGTACAGATAATGGAGATGTCAAATCTGATAATAGAGTGCTTTCTTTACCTTTCATAGACAGAAAAACATTTGAAGGCTTTCACCTTTGATTTCTCACAAAAGATGTTTTTCTGGAATAGAGTGGGAATTGACATCTGAATGGATACTGGATGTCGGATGCTATTGTTCATCTCTGAAAATGAAGCATAACGAGGCAAAATGAGACTTTTCAGTAACTGTTTCTAGCTCCATTCGACCTGTATTTACCAATTACACACTCGATCGAATAAGAACAGAAAATTAGACGTAATGGATTTATAGAACTAGCTCCCTAATTAAGGCTCGCTCGATATAATGGCTAACAATCTCAATGGTCAATAGTAAATAACGAAAACGAGGTAATTATCAACAGTATATAAGAAAATCGATGTACATTCAACTTGAGGATTTATTTGGAAATCTGGAATTAAGAGAACGCATATTGTCACGAAATGATCTATATA
>JAQIXN010000231.1:0-52012 GCA_034698145.1 Proisotoma minuta
AATCTGTTGCCGGTCCGTGAAGTAGATTTGTTCCGAGCTCTATTAAAGTAATATAACTAATTACATCATTTAAATCTCATTAATCATTTTGAAAAATGTATAGATGGGGACGATATGATGAGTACTTGAACGATGAGAATAATGAAGAAAACGAAGACTTGATGGCGAGATATCAAGGGATGATGAGTCTGATGCAACTAATTCGTTTCCACACAATGAGAATTGAAGATTTTACTAATTATGTTGTGGCTTCAAAAGTCTTCTCTTCTGAGGATATTTCCGAGATGCTCAAAGATTTCGGCGATGCAGAAGAAAAGACTGAAGATGGGGGGTTGGGGAAAGACGTTGCGGACCACAGATGGATTCATTCAATCATCGTAAATGGCAAGGCTGAACCCACTAAAATTAAAACATGCATTATTAACTAAAATCTGTTTTTTATATTGCGATTCTAATTATCGTTACTTGTATTAGTTAGGCGAAGATTATCTTACGATATTATTTATAGACCTAATATTTTCAAATGGTTAATATTAATAATAAATACTGACTTAACAATTTCAAACAAATGGATAAATTATTTTTATTTATTTTTTTTACAAATTATTGATTTATTGTGCCGAAGCTTCTTTCTGCAATTCTCCAGACGGACAGACAGAGCAATCACAATATGGTACTTCGCCCCATAATAAAAGGTAAAAGGATCAGTGCTGATCAAATATACGTGCTGACAATCAAGTTTGAGTGGAGAATTATTCAAGCCAAGGTAGAAAACTGGGGCATATACATTTCATGTTGGCGATATGTCTTGATAACATAAACTAAAAATCTTAAAAAAGCACTGCCGTCAAGCAGAGCTAAACTGAAACAAATTGATATAGTGAAATATTATTATCGTGAGATGAATGTTGATGTCCTTTGCAATCTTGGATTCATGCCAATTTTCAATATACTCCAGTCACCATTAAATCTTTGTATATAACATATTAAAACGTTCAACTCTGCATTATTTATCGGTAACTAATAACGGGTTGATTTTTTAGGCTAAATGCAGCTAATTTGCCAAACCTCTTTTAATTTATTTATCTGCTGCTGGAATATGGATATATGTCAAATCAATTTGGTCACAATGAACCTTGTCGTATACTTAACATTTCAACAAAAATGTACTTATTTTGTTGCAAAGAAGGTAATAATGCATGATTACAGTTTGAGAGTTGAGAGGACAAATAATATATTTTTAATGAGTGCTTTCAACAAATTGTCTTCAATTGGACTTTTTATTCAGGTGGACTAAATAGGAAAAGAGAACTCTATAATTTATATTGACAATCAAGCTCAGGGAAAGAGTTTTTTTTATACACATGTCTCATCATTGTAGTCAATAATATTGGCAATAATCAATTAAACCCAATGCCAACGTTGAAAACACGAGCACATAAGCCTATTGTTGAATTATCATGAAAATTAATGTATAATACATACTTTACTTATTTCACCAATCAGTCGATTTTGGCAAACTTATATCAAAGGAATTATCTTCTGGTAGATTGCATGTCAGTGAAAATCACGGTACAAAATTACATTTGAGGTCTTCATGCTGAGGCCTGAAGCAATTCATATCAAGCCAAGCAGAGGATTGGATTACATTTCTCAATCATGATCCATCAAGTGAAATATTGAATGACAAATGCAAACACTGCTATTGATAATTTCTGCTTTCCTTCTCAAATAAATGCTCTGTATTATGTCTTTATCAAGTTATGTAATCCTATTTGAAGATTTTCTTTCTTTCAAGTTTTACGTAATCTTTGAGCAAATGTTTATGACATTTACGTGAGAGTGATGCGGGCTGTGAGTTTATGCTCGACTACAAATGTTTTTCTTCACTTTTTGATTAAATCGTCTTACGTTTGTCTTATGTTTAAATGTAGGAACCAATCACATGCAACCTGAAATTTTCATGCGTAACAAATTGCATCATATGTTACTAGTTATGTTATACAACTTTTGGATTTGGTATTTAGTTTTCTCTACGTATTTGTATCAAGCATATCTTTTCCAGTCTGTTTACACTACAGTTTGTAGTCTCCTTGATGAAATGAAACCTCAAAATACAAAAAACGTCTCATCTCCCAATTGTGATTCATATCACTTACTATAACGAGCTTCGATCGTCTCCAAAGGTCGAGCAGAGAGAAAACTGGATTACGATTTGTTGGCTGGAACAAAGAAAGACATCACTTTTACCTTTCCCAAAGTCTGCTGTCCATTGGCTTCCTAAAAACGCTTTTATTCAACCTCATTTCTTTTTCGTTGAACGGGTAGAATTTTTTGTAAAGACTCTTTCTCTTTCCTTAATCCTAACCCAATTTATTATAACCTGGAAAGAAGCTAACCATTCGTCCAATGTCTTTGCTCGCAGTTGCACAAGTTTTGGTCTCTTGCATTCTGTTTAGTACAACTTTTCAATTTAATGAAGCAAAAACGCTGCTCAATTACGCTATCGTGGATTGAATAACATTCCTCAACTGCATTATATCATATCGCATAATATGGAGTACGTGTGATAAAACATGACAGACTAATACCAATTCTACCACAAGAACTAAACGGAAAATTCACTTCATTCAACGTGAATTCATAAGCAAGCATAAAGTTTCATCAAACACTGGGTTATTATTGCTGGTAGCTTCCAACTCTTACATACTCTAGTTCAACTCTCCTCGGTGAAAATCTGTTCAGTGTGTAAAATAGAGCAGAAAGTACCAGACGTGGACATTTCTGCTCAAGGAACAAGCTTTGGATGCAAGTTCCAACAACTCCTCTTTGTCTTTTCTGTGGCTTGTGGTGAAAATCTCTCTGCAAAGTTTGAGTAATGAAATTTCTCAACATACACAACAAAGACTAAATTGCATTGTATCAAATTTTAATGCTATAAAACAAAGTCAATTGTGTGGTCTTACTTTCTATTGTCTACCTGTTTTCTCTAAAATTCAACTATAAACACAAAAGTTCACATAATAACACTTTTAAGGTTAAATAAATTACTGAAAAGCTATCAATTATCCAAATTGTTGATTTTGGTTAAAATCATGGCAAACAAAGTTGTTCGGTCAGGAAGTGTTTGTGTTGATCAAGACGCAACTTTCACTTTGGGGATTGACATTGGAACAACTTCCGTGAAAGTTTGCGTTGTAGATACGGCCACTCGCTCCGTAGTCGCAATCCAATCAAAGGATACTCAAGGTAAGCAAAATAAATTAATTCTAATTTAACGTAATGTAGTCAGTAAATGGTAAATAAAATCTATTTAAAGAAATGTCTATTATGCAAAAAATATTCGCTTGCCTTTCAAGTGCCAATAAAGTTTTAATAACGGCAAAAAATGAAACCATATGTCAAATTTTATTTCACAACTGGAAGCGATTTAGATTTGCATACAAAACCTGACAATCTTTTTCATATTTCAGCAAATGTTCCAAGTGAATGCGGCACGGAAGGGAATAAACAAGACGTTCCAAAAATATGTTCCACGTTGTACAACTGCATCCAAAGATTGCCCAAGGAAATGCTGAAAAGAGTCGTTTACATAGGTAAGGATAGACAGATGAAGCCAGGGAGTAATGAGAAAAGCAATTTGCAATTTAAATCTATGTAACAATATCTTATTAGCATAATTAGAGCATGAAACCGATTCATTCGTTACATGATCAAAGACTGAAATAAAGCGGAATGAATTTATTTGTTTTTAATTTGGAATTAATTGGGATGTAGGAATTTGTGGGCAATGTCATGGGGTAGTCGTCTGGAAAAGTAAACAAGGATGGGAACTGGATGGAGAAAAACGAATTCCAAAGCTCACATCAAACCTGTACACCTGGCAGGTAAAATATATAACGGTTTAATTGAATGTTACGCAATACTAAATATTATACTCTTTTAATAGGATAATCGTTGTACGAAGGATTTCCTCCAAACTTTGCCAAAACCTGATTCTCATCTAAATGTTCATACAGGGTATAATACAGATATTTAGTAAATGTGACTTTGTGAATATATTTTACTTTGCTGACAGATATGGATGTGCGACTTTATTTTGGATGGAAAGAAATAAGCCTGAGAAATTTGAAAAGTTTGATAGAGCTGCAACTATTCAAGTACAGTTTAAAAATGCATATCTAATATTTCATAATAAAAAAACTTTCTCCTTGTGTATTTGATAGGACTTTGTTGTCGCGATGCTATGCGATTTGGATGTCCCAACAATGTCAATCCAAACGGCTGCAAGCTGGGGATATTTCTCAACAGTAAACGACTTTTCAGTGTTTTCAGTATATTAGAATTTTCAGTTTAATGTCAATTATTTAATTTCTAGGAGAAAAAGGAATGGAACTTTGACATCTTAAAAGAAGCCAAATTCCCGACGAGATTCCTTCCTAAAATAGTGGATAGTGGAGATTATGCTGGGAAACTGGCCGGTGGTGCTTGGCATTTCATTCCTGACGGGACACCGGTGGGGGCAGGAATGGGGGACTTTCAATGTTCCGTTTTATCAACTCTCCATAGACCAGATCAAGCTATTCTTAACATTTCAACATCCGCTCAGTTGGCATTTGTAATGAGAGATGGATTTGAACCAATCTCTAAACCGGAAGTTGGCAAAAATGGACAATTGCAATCCGATTGCAATTGTCATGTGGAATACTTTCCTTACTTTCAAGGAAAATACTTGGCAGTTGCGGCAGCTCTCACAGGAGGCAATGCACTGGCCGCTTTTGTTAGAATGTTGCAACAATGGGCTGTAGAATTGGGGACCAACGTACCGCAGTGTAAGTAAGATATTCTGAATAACATATATTCTTTGGATTTGTCAATAGTATAATTGAATTGTTGTTGCAGCCAAAATCTGGGAGAAAATTCTTAATGCTGGATCAGACCCAAATAGCCGATCGAATTTGCATATAGTCCCTACCATTTTCGGAGAAAGGCATGATCCTGATCAAAATGCTAGCGTTAACAACATCGATCTAGGAAATTTGTCATTGGGACAAGTCACACGATCTCTATGCAGAGGCGTCATCACCAATCTCCACGAGTAAGTCATATATAATATACTAACTTGAATGAAATAAATTATAAACTCCATGTAAAATGCTTTCTAGCATGATGCCAAGGGAAATGCTTCAAGAAGCAGGGATAAGATCAGTAATTGGCAGCGGTAGTGCACTTTCCAGGAATCCAATCTTGCAACAAGAATTCCTTGATATTTTCCAACTAGACACACAATTCGGTCAGGGCGGGGACGCGGCTTACGGCGCAGCATTAGCCGTCATGAAGAATTTGTAAATTCCAAATCATCGAATCACAATTTAATTTTAAGTAAGAGCACTGTGTATCGATAAAGTTAACTAGTTTACGTATTTTCCGAAAAACTTTAACCTATTGAATGAATCATGTCGTTTATGTAATATGTATATAATTAGTGAAAGCACATACAAATGATATCAACCCAGCACCTTATTCTTAACTTTCACCACTACCTCAAAATTCTACCACAAGTATGAATGAATGAGCTTTTGAAACCCAAGTACCAATACTGCCCTCATATTAGTTTGTAGGTTTAACTTGTATTTAATGTGATATTGAGCATTCACTGCACAAAACTGTTGATATAATATTATTATTTTCCATACTTTAGGAATTATTATGATTGATTAATATGTGTAATGATATATTTTTTGTCAAGGCATAAAGTATGGAACAAAAGGAAAATTCCCAAACTTCTTGCTCTTGAATCTGTAAAAGAATTTATTTTTTACCTGTGTAATAATTGTATTGTTTTAAACGATTAGTTTTATGTAGCCTATTGTTTGTTTTGTGAATTGTAAAGAATAGATAAACAGCAGTCAGCACTTATTCTGTTTCAAATATTATTCGATTGTTTCGCATGACATTCATTGTTGTCAAATCTTTCTCTGCTAATTGCTGGGAAAATTCATAACATTTTGTAAAATAATGGCGTAGATCAAGTCCAACCATTATGCATCTTCACACCTACACATGTATGTATTTATTTGGGGACCAATTGCGCATTGTACATGACCACAAAATTATTGTGTCCCTTGCCTTGGGGCCTAGAACGAACTCAGTGGACCCGATAGCAAAAAAAAACGGTGCAAGTTTACTATCTTGATTGCACATTTTTCTTAATCTTTATGCACGAAAAAATTGTATTGTAAAATTTGTTTCCACGAAATATTGCCGTATCAAGTGACACCAGATACAATGGGTTAAAGTAAAAGTGGATGACAGGGAGTGGGATGCGATTGACAACTTGAACACGATCTTAGATTTCTGATAAGAATTAAATCATGGGCATTCCCCCAACTCATCAAGATATCCAGTAACGATTTCCTATCGTTATTATTAGTTCGGGCAGACAAAATCCCAAGTTCCGGCCTAAATTTTTACAATTGTTTCACTCCTCGTTTCTGCGTCTATTTCGTGATCAACATTCAGATCAGAATTGTGCGACGTGCATAGAAAAAGAAGTGAAATGAAAGGCCAACGCTTCAAACCCACTTCAAGGTCTAATCGCTGGAACAATCAAAATGGATTGTTGTAACCATTCAAGACAAGAAACGCCTGTTTTTTGTTGATTGATGGAATGATTTGTACATACATTGAAGCCAAACTTTAAATATGTTGGATAGGTTAGGAACAAACCGGCAAAAAAGAGGACGACGCTAGATGATACATCAATGTGTTAATGGAGGTAATTTTTATTGCAGCTTGAAAAGAAACTTTTATTCATGGACAATGAACAATTTGAGCATCATAGCATTTTATTACAACCTCATGTTTAATGACTCGAGATTAAGACGCAGTAGATTTTATTTCATTGAAAATTTAAAAAAAATTATATTATTTGCATGATATACTTATTTGCTTGACTATTGTAATTATTTCTTGATTGTTAAAATTAGCATAATATTATGAAACCAGTGTAAAAACAAGTCTACGGTTTTATCGGTTTGCCCCGTATAAAACATTTCCCTAAAAAGGTGATGACAGCAACGTTAAAGTGATAATTCATAGTTGACAAATAAGTCTTTGTTTAAAGGCGACCACTTATTTGATGTTTATTACTCGTCCAAAGTGTCAAACAGAAGAGATGAGGTAGCTTTATAAAGAAATGCATCAAAGTTTTGTATATGCATTATAACGCCCATACCGTAGTCAAGCTGTCTACACTTTTTGACGTTGGCAAAAAATTCCATCCCATCTCATTCCTTTATAATTATTTTATAATGGCAGGGCAGCGTAATTTACAACGTCTATGAATATTAACGTCTTCTTGTTTTTGTTTTTGAGGTTATAGAGTGACTCTCTCTCCAGATATTTAGAAACCCGATTGATTTCAAGAACCCGATGTGGTTGAATTTTCAGCAGTAGCCCATGAAAAAAAACATGGATGTCAACATATAAAAATACTTATCTGGCTGTGGTTGAGAAATAGAATGATCAGTAGCAGTAGCGTGCGAAAGTACAGTCAACAATGATTTCATCCTCGCATGAACCCAAAACCTTGAAAAGTTTCTGCAATCGTCATTTACCACTCCGGGTTCATCGTATCATTCACTTATTACTTACAATTTTATTTAGCTTGATACAACTTTCATCTCATCTACTTAAGTGCAGATGTGGTCTCTCACTTTATTGTGAGAGTGTATATTAGGTATGTAGTAAAACTTGGGATAAGCATGGGTTCTCTTTCCATCCAGATTTTATTTCACAATGAGATGAAAATTAAAACAAAGTTGTGAAAAAGGCTAATTCACAGGTGCGCTTCAGAAGAGAGAGAGAATTGTACTTGTTATTGTTTTGTTTACTACAACAGAATTGGGATATTTAATATTTAGTAATGCCACCTACAAATACAAACTATCCTCTTTCTCTACGTCAATCGGTAGCCAAACTAAGAAAGGAAAAGTAGTCATAAGTAAGTAAGTAGCATCAGGGGTTGGATTAACTTTTTATTAAACTTTGGGACTGCGTTTTAAATAAACTCAAGTTCACAGAGTTTGTACATATCCTTCGGAATTGAATTAAAAATTAGGAACAGTTGGCAATTTACAAGCTTGAAAAAAAACTTTTTGTGCTCTACAAAAGAAAATATTTGAATTGTTTTTTCATGCATAAAAAGCGTGGGTGGCTTATGAAGAAATAAATTGTTTGCCGAATCCTTTCTCAAATTAGCAGATTGTTTGCTTGTATTAGACACATATTTATTTTTTTACGCAAATGGCAAATATTGCTAAACAAATTTACAACTTCTCGGCAAATTAATTCCAACTTCACTGTAATAGATTCGGACTTATATAATCAACCCAATAAAAAATAGTTTGAGCCCAGTACATGACCGAATGTATGAAATCTTTGTGATTGTAATCACGAAGCGAAACTGCTCGAGGCAATCACATTCATTTTACATTACTAACCAAAGTTAGCAAGCATTAGAGCATACTTCCATGTCCACTGCTGACACAAGAAGAAGCATCCAAGTCTAATGACAACATTACCTTACTTGGACCCAGTAAAAGAAACTGCCAGCATACTTTAACCAGGTACCAATAGACAGAAAAAATTTGGATAAAAAATTCGAGTTTGGTTACCATTTGCACATTTTTATTGAACGAGGACTCCGCTTGGCTTGGCTTGCGTTTCTCTTGCAGGAAAATGCAATTTGTAATTTCTGTTTTAGATCTGTGTACCTTGTATTTATGCATCTATGTGCGGTTGGCTTTATTTTGAAAGGGTTCATTAACATAAGTTTTCCATCTGCTGACAATAACCATTCAAAAATATTCACAAGAGCTACTGGTATAAAGTAAAAAGTATTTGAAAATGTAGTATGATGAGAACTATGAAATAGAAATAGATGATTTTTTTAGCCACCTGTAGTAAAAAAAAAAGTGTAAGATTATTATTATACAATCAAACAAAGTTATCCCAAATGGCGATTGAAGATAATATGCTTGTGGTCAATTTAACCACAAAATTTATATCCAACTCGTTGAGGTTTTATTCAATGTTGTAATTACCATAATACCTGTTTTGAGAATCTTGCTGTGATAGGAGTCCTATTAAACCATCACATTACTTGAAAATTCGTCCCCTCTTATTTGATTTGAATATCTCTTAAAGAATTTTGTAAACTATTATGACAATACCTGTGAAGAGCCATTAGTCAAATGGTTACTTTCAAAAGTCATAATACTGTCGCTTAAAAAGGTAACGATTTGTCATCAATTTGAAACGTCGTGTTTCCTTCGTCAAAACTCAGGTGTATCATAAAACATTTTTCTGATTTGGCTATTTTTGGACTTTTTTTACAAAGGGGAAAAAATTCATCTCACATTTCTTGCAAGATGAGACGCTACAAAGCAAAGCTTAAGAAGAATTACTGTCATTATATTATAAGTATTTATGAGTAGTCAATTTATGAAACGTTGAGAAAGGTTGGAACTGGAACATGTACGTGATGTTTTTCATGCTTTCTATGCACATTATAATATATGGATACAAGTGATTTATCATCTTTAAGAATCTGTCCTTTTTGCTAGTTAGTGGGCACTCAATGAAGCAATGTTCATTAAATTGTATGCAATGTCAATGTCACAATCAAATAAAAGTCAAACTCTGCAAGCCATCACGACAAAAATGGTCAACGTTGGTTTAGTTGTGGATATATGTGCGACAGCTATTGAATCTACTGCCTACACACTCATTAAATTTTTTAAAAGGTTCAAGAGGAAAATTGTTTATGATCATATCCCACGCCACTTCAGTTTGTTTTATCCATTGTACCCTGCTGAATTTTCTTTTATCGCATCCGGTTACTCATCTTCTTAAAATCTGCGGCACTAATTAAGCCATTAAAAAACTGATGTGCCTAACGAGCATTTGCAATTAAATTTTGATGCATTGCTTTTGAAAAAGTAGTGATAAATTAATTCCTGATTATTAATAAATAAAGATTTACTCATTAGAAAACATGGTGTCTCGTGCATTTGCCAACATGGGGTAGTAACTGCGTGATAAAAAGTACGCGAATAAAAGCAGCATGGAGTCAGAGCCACACTCGTCCTAGATCAACTTCAAGTCACTAAATGTTGAGGGCAGTCCACAAAAATGGCGACATTTATGACTCCATGTCCTGCAACAGCATTTAAATCAATTTTTGCAAGTTAGCCAATAAAATTCTGTTTGTTTCTTTAAAACTAATGACCAAGTGACCATTTAAAGGCGTGGTAACATATGAAACTCTTGATGTATCATGATGTATGTAGTTCTAAATAGCTCAAAATTTAAAAAAGGTTTCTATTAAAACAAATATGCATGAGATCATTGAAGAAATATTTATGTCCAACTCAAGGGTTATCAATGTCAGGACAAGTAATAATATTGAGAAAAATGTACTTCCAAACTGAAACGTTAAATTAATGGGCAGCTAACTAGAATTGGGGCGACTTGCTTGGTTTTATGGCTCACCGTCAGTTAACACAATTTTCGTTGTATATTGCCTGTTGTGATATTAATGAGCGTTTGACTGGACCAAGATATGCACTAAGCTTGTCAATAAGTAATAAAAATCAGCAAACATTCAAATTGTCTTGCTATTTTACGATGCAGAATCTTGGAAAATCAACCAGCAGTCTCACACTTAATCATTCACTCGCATAGATGATCCAACTGATGATAAGGGAGTAGTAAAAAAAAATTTTTTTTAAATTAAAAATACATATATTTAGTGCATTTATGTCTGCATTCTTACCGAACAATTTAGGAAACGAGGCATTAAAATCAATCGCACTGTTTTCAACGTAATTCGATGCAAGTGTACCAAATTATGAGGAAAATGTTTACGAATAACTACGTTACTGAGCCATGCGGCTAGATTTTAAAAAAAATAGTTTAAAAATCGATAATTGGATTCATTACTAAAGTGAATGTAAATATTTTTGTGCCGATTTTTCAATAACATTTAGGCTTTGGAATTTATGTAATCAGATATCTATTTAAGCTAAAAAAAAACAATTAAAGAAACGGCAATAAACTTTTATTACTTTTTTATTAACTTTAATATGTGTCAATAAGTTAATCTGACAATTACTACTGGACCACTTGCTAATATAACAGTTTGCATATCACCACAATATTTCACTGATTGTTGCTTTGTTTCTTGTTTTTTGCATTCTCGTGAGCCTCGGGCAGCTCATCAAGCTCAATATTCTTCGACTTTAAAGAATCCTGGAATTGTTACAATTTATTCGGTAACCCAAATCATTATTGTGGCGTATCTAACCTTGACACACTGGCTATAAAGCTTTAAAATTTCATCACATGGAGTTTCAGTCCCTTTGTGCTCTCCTCTAAGGAAACTTTCTGTAAACCACTTGTTAAAACAGGCGTCATACGCGTGCTTCAAATCACTGCATGAGGCATCCAGACTTGTCAAAGTCTGAAATATATGTCAGAACTCAGAATCAATTTTTTAAATCGAAATTTCATCTGTAACCAACTTACCTGCTGTTCGTTATTAATTTCATTGGTTTGTTCTGCCATTTTGACGCAAGAAAGAAACCGCATAAAGTCCACAGGAATTTCAGAAATGAACCTGCAATTTCATAAAGTGAAAGGTTCTATGGTAAAGGCAAAGCAGTATGGAATGCCACTACTTTCATCTTCCGTTTTGCTGGATATGAAATATTCAATTCAACCATGAAATGCTACTTTAAAGAGTTGAACATATGCATAAAATGGCATTGATGACTTGAACTTTCTCCAGAAATTCTTTTCTTTGGCACATATTTTGCAAAAGTTAAGAGGTAGAGAAAGTGGAATGTATGCAATCAGTTCAAAAACCACTTTAAATAAGTGAAAGCAGCAGGAGAAGGAACAATTCAAAATTCTTTGAATCAGTCAAAAGTTTTTGGTTATGTAAAGTTAATTTGGTTGCACAACTTTAGAGATTTTGGCATTTCAAAAGTGGAAAATCAAAATGTAGCGAAAAACCTTTCCTTTCATCCGAGGCCCTTTAAATTGGCAGACAAGACTAACTGACTAGCTGCCGTAGGTCACGTCCATTCCACGTCAAATTTTACTCCATTCACGTTCAACATTGGCTTCTTGATTTACATCTGAACAAAGCCTGAAGTGCAACTAATAATTCAATCTATTCATACCACTTACAGACTAAAACCAAAGCTTTTAGTAATATTTAATATTGGGATCATAAAATTTTCATATCCAATTTCATAATGTTATATAATACAATTGAACGCCTTCCTTTTAATGCCATTTGTTATGAGTATTAGGCTATATTTTTCTGAGATGATCAATTTTAGCATTTAGCCTGAAGGCGTAAATTCGACATAAAATTAAAAACTTTTATCGACTCATGGAAAAAGCTAACTGAGTGAGAAAAAAAAGTTTATTCACGAAAGAGCTTTACGAAACTTGGAAAGTTAAATTCCCAAAGCGTAAATCAAGTTTGTTAATGTATGTCGCAAAAAGATGGAGAAAGTACGCAAGGATTAACTTAAACAACTGGGATGAATAAATTGTGGTTGATGATGAGATTGACACGAAACATAACATGTGAATAAATACTGTATTGAAACTAGTATAGGTATTAGGTATTACCCACAAGTTTCCACTCTACGCAAATCTGACTTTTACACAATTTACACAACCTAAAATGTCACCAAACTGCTTGTTGTTGTTTTGTTCAACTACGCACTTGATTCAAGTTCTTTCATCTTTCCCAAACTACAAAAATGATTAAAAACCTTTTAGAAAGATGACAAACAAAAACTAGCATAAAATAGTAGGTTATTTGGAATTGTTTTCCAGAAAGTCCTCGCTCTCTCAATAAGACTCATTAGTATTTTTACAAAGAGGCAAGTTGAGATCAAAGCAAAACTGTCAATAAGATGAAGAAAAGTGCTCTCAAATGAACAGGTTAAAAGAGAATTAAGAAACAATGTTCTTCCACGAGTGAAAATATATATAGAACTTTTTCTACTTTCTTTAAACATAAAAATATTTAAATTGACATTTGTATGAAATGGAAAACATCCAAAACTCAGTTCATTTGATACACGTGGTTAGCTTTAGATAAGTCAAATATAGAAGGACTAATCATAAATCATTATCTTCCGTAATGACGCAACCGACGTCGCGTGACTAGGTCAGAATTGAAACCGATCTCATTGTGCCGTTGAAAGAGAAAAGGCTAAACACAAGGAGAATTTTATTATCAATCTTTATCTGTAACAGTCGTTTACGTAAGTAAAACACAGAGAACAATTTCTCGAGGTATTTTTTTTCTTTACAAGAGAGGGATATATGGGAAAAGTAAGTGGTGGGTGAATAATTAGGAATTTTATAGCTTCAGTTTAATTCGTAGCAGCAGCAGCTCATCTTTAAGAATGAGTACCGAACTTTGCTCATTTTTTCTTAGTCCAATTCTGTATCGAATTCTCTCCTGAGAATAGATTTACGTCAAAGGAAGTTGCGTCCAAAAGCCTCAATTTAAGCTACACTGACCTTCCTCTACGTTTCGCTAGATTCGGTTTGCTACTCATTTACACTCGCCTCTTTTATATACATTTCCCATGAAAGCCTGTCTTGCCATGTAAAGCGCTAATAGTGTGGAAATAACTTTTCCTGTCAAGGAATTTTGAAAAGTAAAACATAAGAGAAAGAGAGAGAAATTGTAGTGTGCTTGAACTCATAACACCCACGTAAAACTTTCTTCTCTCATGTTGTCTGTTGTGCTTTCTTAAGTTGTCTTATATACTCAGAAAATTTCTGAGTCTGAATTCTGAATAGGTACAAGTTTTATAAGGCATAACTGGGTAGAATGGGAAAACATTCTGCTTTCTCGTACGTCATTCTCTCTTGTTAAGGCTAACTCTCGTTTGTCAGTTGGGCATATGTAAGAAAGAAGACTAATTTATTCTTGGCATCTCGGTCGGTAGTAGTATGGATGTACATAAGTGTGCATGGATTGATGATAGAAACGCGGTTGACGTTCGGCATCTCAGGAATATAAATGAAGTAGGTGGTCATATAATACAAGCATTGCATTGCATCTCCTATAATAATAGCAAAAATTCCAACCTGACAGTGTTTGGCTATTTAGATAAGAAGCTCGGAAAAACGCCTATTCCATCACCAATTGCCAATAACATCACCGCCTTAAACATTTTTTTTATCCTGCCAAAATCCATGATTTTATCCCAGGAATCACTGAAACAGTTAGCAAGTTACTTAGTTTTGGTGTCTTTAAACTTTTGACTTTGGTTGAAAATATTCGAGGCTAAAGTTGGCTTGCATAACCTAGCCCAATGTGTATGTAATCCAACTCTTGTTATTTTTTTCTACAAAAAGAATAGAAAAAAATGATGGCCCCCGTCAGTTTCACTCGGTTTGTTTTGACACTTGACTTTTGCTTCTGAAAATGAACCCCGTGAACTTTTCCTTTATCTCTAGGCCACTTCTACGTATATTTTTTTAATGGGACGGCTTTGAAGAGTTATTTAAGTTAATTTGTTTTCAGACATTTTATCCCGAACGTGCTGAGGAGCTAAATAGGACGGATGGCCTAAACTAAGCTAATTTACTTAATGGTAAATGGCGAAAGAATGGAATTTATATATAGTTTTATATACATTGTGTGGTTAACAATCGTCACGATTTGCAAATTGCAATAAATAGGTAATGTTGAGTGGGGTTAGGGTTTTTCGCAAGTTGACAAGTTATTTCTTCCTTTGCAGCAAGAAACTTTTTGCCTAAACTATATAGACTTTCTAGTTAATAAGAAAAGGTTTTCTCTTGTAAATTATTTAGGAGGTAGCAGAACGAGCTTTAATGTGTGACTGATTGATGATAATGGTCAAATGTTCTCACAACCTGACAATAAACATACAACAAACCACACGCCTTTTGCACGGAGAAAGCAAATTCACGGAAAGTGTTATATAATCATACATAGAGTCTTTTGTTTTCGTAATTAATATCGGAAATGCGATAATCTAATGAGCGGAGAAAGTTGACGGGGAACGAGCGATTTCCACGTATTGTATTGTATTGTATTGTATTGGTTTTAACGTCAACTCATATTAATATGGACTCCACATTATTTTCATATGAGGGACGGAACTAATCTACTAAATGAAAGAAACGAACTCAACTGCATAAACAAAGAAACAAGAGCCTCGTATAAATAAACCCTATAGCAAGTTTTATTCTCGACAATTACAAAATGTCAAATCAAGGTAATTCAATTCAACACAGGAATTCAAAGTGAACGAAATTGCCAAAAAATACAGGAAAACAAGAGCATAAAGTAAATGCAACACGATAACATATCGGCTCTTTTAGTTAACTAATTCGTGATGAAATTCGAGTTGAAGGTAGTTCAGATTCACACATCCACACAGCCGAATTAAATGTAAAGGTTTATTCAGGCAAAAAAAAGAAAAAAAATGGTTTACATCTGGAATAAAATATTTGCAGAGGAATTTAAATTAAGCTTGCTTTTAATAAAGTGTTTTTATGTGGTTAGCTCGAGCATAACTTTTTCTCTCGCTGACTTCTTTATCCAAATTCTACATGTTGACACAAAATATGTAATCATCAAAGTCAAAAGGCAAAGTAGTTCATTCGTTTAAAACGTGTCAAGTGACTCGTTAATGTCTCTACGCTCCACTGTTTTTTGCCGAGTTGAAAAAATGATCATTTAAACACTTGTCCTGTGTTTATCTCACTAAAATTTATACAAATATATATCCTCTTATACACAAGTTTATCAATATTTTGCCAAGATAAATGTACATATACTCTTGTATTTATACAATTTCTATAAAAAAATATCACGTGTAAATGTATTTTTCAAGCCGTTGGCCGATACATAAAAATTTAAATCCTTTCTACTTTAATTATTTGCTTTTAAGCCACAAGAATTTAAATCCAAGTAAACGGTTTGACTAATTAAGAAAATCCCATTAAATTCACCGCACTTCTACTTGGCTGCTTTTACAAAGATTTTTTAATCCCTTTTCCAAGACATAAAATGAGGAATTTTTAGAATAATCCTACAACATATACATTATCCTCTCACTGTTTTTGTCACCTATCTATATGTTTCAGAAAGTATTCAAAATCATTTTGTTCAAAATGTGCCATCATTAAGAATTCCCTAAAGAACAGAGATTGCTATTGCTGCTAAAAGTAAAACTTTAAAGGTTAAAGAGAGCTTTATAAAGAATTGATCCATCCAAAAGACTAACTAACCAAATCACGTATAATAATATACAAGTAAGTAAAGTAGTAGATGGCCAAATTGTCTTGTCACCGTAGCGTAACTTTGCTTAAAAAGTTTTGATATGCTGCTCAATTCGGGCTCGCAAATATATTTAACATTTAAAATTTTTAAGCCAACGAAAAGTTAGTAAACGCCATAAACTTAAAGCCCTCCTGCCCACATAATAAATGCCTCTCAAAGAGCAAGCAAATGCCGAATACATAAAATGGAATTCCTTCTCCAAGCTCACCAAAAAAACACACATTCTCCTTTGCAAAGTGATGCAAAGGCACTAAAGCTTGCACTGGAACATACATTTATTTTGTTCTACACACTTTTACAGCCAAGAGAAAGCAGACGCAAAGATTGCATCCAAAATTTCATAAAGAATCCAAATTACTTTTAAAAATCCATGTCATTTTACCCAGAAAAATAATAATTTAATGCCAAAATCATAAGGAGTTAATGACTCAATGTATGAGTGTGCCTTTGACATTTTTTCCTCTTAAAAAATTTTGCAAGTGTGGGGTTAAGTCTGAGTCTGTTAAAGAATGAATGTAGTATACTACGCAGTAGGTATCGAAGCCAGGATAATATTGAGAATGGAGGCGTTTAATGTAACAGGAGTCAGAGGAGAAAACTTGCGCGTTGGATTCAGAATGAGAGAGTATCATGGTTTGTATTTGTGCTTTTGGGCTACATACTACAACATCCTCTAGTAAAGAAACACGCACAAAATGTAGCTTACCATTGAAGAGATGGACAGAAGCTTGTGTTATGTACCAACAAAGAGCAGATCTCTGGATTTGGTCGTCGTTGGTGTCGTAGAAAAAATACTTTTCTATCCAACTCTTTACTACGTTTACAAACTTGTCTCTTTGGGATGATGGAATCTCACACAAAAAAAGTATAAAACGTACACTTATAAAATTCAAGTTGCGAGAGTTAACTGACTACGCTCTGCTGCTGAATAAAAGATGTGTTCAATTTCTTTACAAAACGTATACTGGCTAACGCTAAAATGTAGCATAATGTCCATTAGTATTGCATTGCAATATACTCAATTTACCAACTAAATCTACCTCTGTTCCAACATCTTTTCCCTGCGCTTTGTAAGTATTGTATCATCACTGGTATGCAATACAATACATGTTTTAACATCTTGACTAAATGATCACTAAAAAGACCCTCCACGCAAAATGATGGCTTCAATTTCAGTTTGTCCTTATCGCAAACTTGCTGTATTCCATTTATCATAATCAATTTCCATTAAATTCCCTACCTAATTTAAGCCTGCTATCTTAAAAGTTGAGATGAGATTGTGAACAATCATCATGTACGTACCTCGGATACTTTTAAGCTATTTAGCTTAGCTCTACTCTAAACATTCATTAGGTACGTACATACGTTACATTACTTGTTCACTATATTATTATTATACTTATTTTATACGTCCAAAGCAAAGCAAAGGCTGAACGTTGGTTAAGCCAACTTCAACTGCGGCTGTATTTGTAAGAGAGAGAATTGGTTCCATCAGTGAGTAAGAGCATTCAGTTGGAGAAGAGTTTGAGCAACTTCTGTTCCATCCAACAACAAACAAAACAGTGAAAAGAACAGAAAAACAAAAACGGTGAATTCACACTCCGATTTTAAACGATTCTTTGGAAGAATCAAATCCCAAAAGTCGAGAGAAAGTGACATTCTAAATAACAAACAAGATAACTTTTAGCTACGTGGTGAAAATAACATATAACACTTCAAGTTTAACAAAACTGTTTTCAAAATTGCAAAAGTAAAGATACTTTGTAATTTGATTACAAAGCTAGTTGTTACCTTATAAAATAATATTTTTGAACAAGTTACAGTTGACAAAGCCAACTTTTGACGTTCGGAATTGACAAATGCGGCTAAAAGCCATCAAAGAAAGGAGAAAGTTCCTATAAATAACATGTAGTTAAAATGATTTAGATGGTAATTGTGAAATTATTCTTTTCATGGATAATGTTAGTTTACATTGAAATTGTTCAAGTGAAAATTTTGTGAATGGGTTGATCACTTAATTAAGTAAGGTGTAGTTGCGTGATTGTATATGGTGACTAGTGATATATAAAGCAGAAGAATAAACGGAGAATTAACTGAAATCCCTTTCGTTAAGAAGACAAAGGAGATAATTTAGTACAAATATAGCAATTAGTGTAACCACTCATTTTTGCAGCTATAATTTTGTGAAAAGTAAGTGAAATTTCCCGTGATCAAATCATTTGCAAATTATAAAACATCTTAAAGAGAATCATTATCAATCAACAATTTTCAATGGTTATCTTTATATTATGTAATGAATCTTTCATCCAAATATTCCATCCTGGATAAAATTACGCTGATTTTTGTTTAAAAATAGCCAAATATTTTTTGCGCCTTGGTATTTTTACAGTGATGCTTGGTTTTTAAATGACATTTATTACTCTTAAACTTCAAATTCAATCGTATTGAGGTTGATTGCCAATTGTTGTTTAGCTGAAAAGCAGATGCGTATATCGTATTCCATTATTGCAGCTTACACAGATAAATACACATAAAAATGTAAAGTGTGAAATATATTTCTACATAAACTTTTAAAATGCTAAATTTTAATAACCGTTAAGAGTTATTGGAATTTGGAGTATTTTGTAAGATGAAGATGCACCTTCTAACATCTAATAAAAATGCAAACCCCGTTTGCCTAAATTATGGCTCACTACAATTAAAGACATGCTTTTTAGACTCCATTTTTGAACCGTTTCGTTATCATAAGTAGAGCTAAATGTTTGTATGTTGGCGAAAGAAGAGCATTATACTGTCGTCAATTTCCAATTTGAATTCCACCTTTGGAAAGAGAGAGAGAGCTCTCATTCTTTTGAGTGGCTGGCTATTATGGAGAATTGTAGATTTTACTGGAGGGGTGGGATTAGGTATCATTATCATAGGTGCCAGTAAGTTAAGTGAGGACTGTATCTGTATCTTTGTTAACATTTACTGTTCATGTTTGCCACAGAAAGAAGACAGATCCGTAAAAACTAGGTATTAGCATATTCATTATTTTGCAGTTGCCATTATAGAAATATTATAGAAATAACACTTAACGCTGTATTATGTTGGTTTCCACCTACCGCATACATGCATAAAATAACATTTATAATCGCCAGCCGACACATCTTCCGCCGTGGAACAAAAGATGAGGATATGCTGACAAAAGATGAGATCTGCTTAGAAAAATATTGCACAATAGTACAACACCACTCTTTTTACATGTTTTACCAATCATTTTAATCAAATCAAGTACTTTACCGCAGTTAAGTTTACGAGTGGGTGAAAAGTAATTTGCATTAATAAAATGTGGCAAAGAATCGTAAAAATTGGTTCCAAACAGACAATTCTAATCTAATATGCACTGGGAAAAATTTCATGCAAAACTAAATTCCGTTTCAAAGGGTAATAAAACTTTACAAAGAGATGCAGGCAGTGGGATGATGAGTAATATATTAGAATTCCATTATCTATTTATGTAGCCGTAAATACTTACATTTCATAACATGTATAGCAAGCTCTTGCAAAGTTTGCAAACTGACAGATTTTAACCAAATCTCATCACAACCTCCAGCAAATAACGCGAGGTTATTGATCACGTTAAATTATTATTAAATAGCAAATAGCTAAGAGATGTTTCATTCAAAATAAGCGTGGCCACACTCCACTAAAACTTTGCTTATCTTGTTTCATCTCATCGTGTTTCGCAAAAAAGTGTAAATTACACTAATCAGCACTTGAAGTAGCTTTTCAATTTGACTCCAGCTATATGCTTTGACGTTAACATACATATTTATAATTTATATTAGTACTATACCTCAGATTTACTTTGTAATGTTATTAAATATACAAAATAGCATAAAATCTCATGACCTACGCCAGATACGCAAACATTAGGCTAGGTTAACATCTCTTGGAATAACTAATAACGTAATAGTACCGAGTAATAAACTGTCCAAAAACGTATTTATTTGTACTTGACTTGCAATGTTTAGATAATTATTTCGGTCCATGACATTAACCTTGAAAGTGTACAGTAGTTATTATACTTTTAGGGATTTATGTATTCAGATGTTTAAGAGATAATCATTACTGTAGCCCAGATTAACGGTATAATCAGATTGTGGAGAAACTATTTGAATTTCGACATGTTCACTCATTCATTCAAAAATTTGCGTATCTTATAAACAAATGAGAATTTGAGCGTACGACCTAAATGCAAATGAAAACAAACTAATTAATGTATACGCCCATATTATTTGAACGGTATCAGTTGAGTATTACAAAAATTCCCAATTATCATGATTTGTATGAGTGTATATTTACATACTTATCTCTCTTTTCAAGGTTGAACTTAATGTTTTTGTAATGAAGGACTGAAACGGGATCAAGTCAATAGTTTCAATAATACAGAAGCATCTTTAAGCCACTTCATTCATAATAAAATCAAGACTTGGAGTGATAATTTAGAGGGATATATAGTCATCTGCACTAAATAGCTGACAAACACTCCAGGTAGCTGTCATTGGGAATAAATACAACATTAAATTGCACTGGATCCAAGTTGATCCAACTCCACCCGTAGATTCAAACCTGTCTATAAAAGTTCGAGAAAGTAATTTATCTAATAGATATTATGTATCTTGGTTTGTTAAACAAAATGGGATCAATGATAACACTTTATTATTTAGAAGCCACAGGAATTCAAGAATGAGTTCTTATTTCATTCAATTTGACTTTGATTTTTTTTTTTTGCATTTGCATTTGCATGCTTGATTTGATTGACTGAGTTTTTGCACGAGAGCTTAGAGTCTGATGAGGTGAGGCTTTGGTTATGAAAGTAATATCATGTTTAACACACAGTGTACTAATAGAAGCTCCATTGGATGGAAACAATAAAGAGTGAAAGAGGTGGAATGTTGAATGACAAGTTTGGCAAGGAATTAATATCATCCTTGTGATAAGCACTCCTTGAGACTTTAAGCTTTGATTTTGATTAGCTAACGATTTTGTAAATGAAAACCGACCACTGCCTGCATCGCTCCCAACTGACAACAACAACACAAATATAAAAAAACTTAGCGATAATATGCTCAAGTTGATTCTCGGCCTCTATCAAACGATGTATAAATTGGCAACTGAGGCAAAAGAAAGGGCATTTTACCATGTCATGTAATTCATTAAGATAAAAACACAAGTCTTTTTCTAGGATTATAAATTGTTTTCACCAGGATAAATCAGTAGCCAGCCACAAAACTAAATTATGAATTTGTTAATCAAGGTGGTGTACTTTTGTACGTTCCGACACACGAGTACATTACATTTAAGTTTTAATTTCTTTGGTGGTGGGAACAAGTGGTGTAATAAAGTGTAGCACTAACTACCTTACTAAATTAAGTTCATATTGTATATTACATTGGTCTTGATTTAGGGAGGAAATCATAATTCTGGTTAATTAAGATGAATGATAAAGGTAACGTGTGGGTAAGCAGAGCTTACTTAGAGTGCTCATTTAAACCAAAGGAACCGTCATTCTAAAAAACACTTTCTTAACCTCTAAATATTGTTTGATAATAGAAAATGTTCGTGTTAGAAAAATTTTCCAAATTATTAAACGAATGAAATTTAATCGCATATAACAATTTAGTGAGGAAATGATGGGAGTGAACAAAGTCCCATTTAATTCTAAACCTTTGACGGGAGAAATTGTAATAAAAACGGCCAAACAAAGGAAATTCTTTGTGTATGTTTCACGAATTGTATAATTAGGAACCATATGTCAGTTTTAAGAACTCGGCAAAATGTTTTTTTCCTTCTCAAAAGTTGGACAAACAGGAGCTGCATGGGTATGAAATATGAATAAAACACCTTAATTCATTTTGCAGAAAGAATTCTTGGAAATTGAGATATTAGTAAACATCCCAAACATTCCTTATATTTATTAAACAGTTAAAGTGCAACTGACTTTTCATTAGTGAATAAATATTCAACGCTGGGATGATTGAAACATTCCAAAATGATAAGTATGCGGTCTCTCTTTCTCAGGCTGTATAAGGCGTTGGACGGATTGTTTTAAAAGTTGAACATGAGAGAAACAATAACAAGCTTGTTGAGTTTTACATTGGAAAGTAATTTACTGTTAATGTGATGCAAGCCCAGTTAACATTTAAATATAAATTAAATTGGAAACTTTTCAAATAACCATTTTTATTTTGCTACAATCGTTTGTAAAATTTGATGGTTGCATATAAAAATCTAATAGATGTTTTATATTCTATCAGGATTATTTATTATTATATTGCGAAACTATAACACTCTAGGCATCCAGTAAATATCAAATTGGTGTTATATAAGTTTAGGCAATTTATGTATAGACGGAAAGTAATAATCGGCATATAGATAAATTCATTGATGATCCCAAAACTGGAAAATACCGACTTTGTTTAACAGTTATTTCATTTAGGAAAAAGAAAATTATGTTTGGAAATTTAACTTTTAAATTAAAGTGCATAAAATATATATTTTAAAATTAGAAGTTGTTAGAAAGACGTCAAAGCGCGAGTTGAGATGGAGTGAGATAAGGCTGATGATTGTAACAAGGACAAGGGTTAAAGAGGACAGGCTAAAATGCTGACAAGACAAGCAAATACTTTTACTACAAAAAGTTTTGAATAATTGGCTTCTTTTCTTATTACACGCAAAGTAAAACTCATCCCTGGGCAAATATTGAGACTAAATAAAACAGATTTATGATTATGAAGCAAATAAATGTCAAAAATCTGTTGTATCCCATAATTGTTAGCTATTACCCTGTCTCAATAAAGTAATCACTTTTACACAAATTGCGGATGGATGAAAGTGTCGATAAAACAAATGATAACACTGAATCATCATCATCATCCATCTGCAGCAAAAGTTGTATATTAACAAGTTGCAGAAACGAGTTGTATTTATTTACTTATTTTGACGATTACATAATGTAGTGGCTTCGGCTTGAGTATTAAATAATTCTGAATTATCATGATGATTCATGATGGAGTTGTCACTCAAGGATTTAAAATGTTTAAGGCGTTCAAAAGCATGACATCTCGATGTTAAATCGAATTCCAAAGTCAGTCAAAGTGTCCAAAGATATGTCCATCTTTGGTCCCAGTTGTTTTATCAAAATCACGCCCACATTCATTAGATTAACTACCTCACAAAGCGGCTACTCTTTCATTACAAGATTAAGTTACTTCTACCAATATAAAGAATATACATCTACTTTGTTTGCCTTGTTTTCTATCCAAATTATTTTGTGCTTTTCTTCAATCAATTTATAGAATAATCCAACAAAATAAAAATATAGATTTATCTAGTTAATTTAATGTACTAAATGTAGGGCAATTCCGAACTGGAAAATATGCTGCTAAGGCTTATCATAATGTAATTTGTTGGTTTATAAATTGAGCTGGGCTAGTTAATAATTTAGAATTATAAGTAAGTAGAGGGACGAAATGGGACTCTTTTATCTAAGGCATCATTATAGTTGCAAATTAAAACAATTTGCAAAAGCCAACGAAAAGATTTATGAAAGGGGAACATTTATAATAGCTTGTAATTGCGGCTTTTATTTATTGATACTTATAGAAAGCTTCAAATTACATTCAATGGTTTTTATTCATGTAAATTAAACTTGTCATGTCTCAAAATAATTGGCCACTTCCTTCTTTTCCAACATTTGGAAACAAATATTTCTGTCCAGGACAAATAATATTTTTGACGCATGATATGCTTCTCATTTATCATGAATAAATACTACAACAAAATACAACTTATCCAGTTAAATCCAGAGGTTAAAGTTCAAAGCGATGAGAAAATTAGTTATTTTGGCACAAAGCCCCAATTTATTTTGAGGGTGCCAGAGATATCACATCTTTTCTGACCTTTGCCCTCAATACAAGACTCTAAATAATCAAGTAATTCCAGTAAACAATTTTATTTTTATGGCAAACGTAAATGTTTCAGTAGGGAAAACGAATTTCATCATAAAACAAATTGTGTAACAATTTAACCAATTTGACTTGATTTATTTCAGCCTGTCAAACTGAAACTGATCAAAGAAGCAAAATTATTTGAAGCCCTCAACATATTTTTGGACCCTGTGACATCATCATCTTGCCCAATTCAATTAAGGTAACACACTGGCAAAGTACAACAACAACAAGCAAGCTAATTAAAGTCAACCTACATGCAAACTACAGAAGTACATCTCCTAAATATTCAATTTATCCATCTTCCACACCAACACTCCAATACAAACAAGTAAACGTTTGGCTGATGATCTGCATGTAAAACAGCAAAATCTCATCAAAATAATTTCCACTCTTCTGTTCCATCCAAAAAAAGATTCGAGCCGGAGGAAAGCTACAAATCAACTTATCAAGTACAAAAATCAAGTGAATTACAAACAAGAAATACAAAACCTCTCCAATGTCCGATTGCCTTTGAATCAAAACGCCTCAAAAATTATAAATAAACTCATCTCAAGTAGTTGCATGACCATCCCAATTTGTCAATTTCATTAATTAAGCCGGAATAATAAGCTCAATCAAGTTCAAGTGGTTGCATTGCAAGCAACTTCCTCTAGACTAATTAAGCCGGTGGATTTAATTAATCCCACACTTAATCTTATTACTCATCATCGTAGGAGCGTGAAGAAGAAGGGAAGAAGCCACTCACTGAAAATAATACCAGGAAAGTAAATTTGCAGAAGTTTGCAAAGGAGAAATATCCTTTTTGCGTTGCGTGTTTGTGTGCGTGGAGTTTTAAAGGGAAGGGAAACGAGTATTTACTTCAGTCACTGGAACAAGCCCAACGCTCAACCATCTCGCTCTTACAAAATACGGCATACGACCCCCGGAGTCAAACTAAAGATAAGGACAGGTCAGAGGTCAACAGGGTTGTCCTTGAACCAATGTATTGTTTGTAAGAAAAGGAGGAGAGCAGCTATACAAAAAAGTACAAAATATATATTTAGTTCACCTTTAGCTGGAAGGGGTGTGGTTTGATTTGATTTTACCTTGAATTGGTGGGTGTGGTGAAGATTTACAAGGAAGTTCATCCCAATGTGTTTTTATGGCGGAACGAACATTTTTACCAATATTCCGACTTCGGACTTCCGTCATCGCTGACATTTTTATTCTTGTCGCTCTTCTCTCCTTAATCACAACAATCAGTGCTGGTAAGTGGAAACTACTTTATTAATTGTTTTATAACAATCAATCATAAGCTGGTGCATTGTATTGCATTGTTTACATCTTTAGAAAAAAGTGTCTGCGTTGCGTATCTCAGTTTGTTTGTATTGGGGCAAAATGGGAATTGAAAGTCGTTTTAGATGAATCCATAGCTTGAAAGTAGTTGAAAGTGATTTCGACCTTTTATTTGTTGAAGCTTATTCCATTATGCTACTTTTACTTTGTGTATTGAGGTGAAAGTTAAGCTGACTTAATTACTTAATTAGGAGTAGAAACCTTTGGCATATTATTTGTCAATTCGCTCGTGCATGGAAAAGTCATGGATTAGATATTTTCTTGTCAATATCTTTTCCTTTAGCTAATCCCCTTTCACATGAACAACGAGCACAAGTTATTGCATTATGGATTGTTATCTAACATGTTTATAAACAATTAGGGAATTAATTTGAGGTTCATGACATTTCGTATTATTACAATGTGAAAAATGGCTTTTACATATCCATCTAAAATTTTAGTAATTAAATTAACAATGTTGTTTTGACATTTCATGTCCATCGTAGGCTTTCATTTTATTGATGAAAATATATTAATTATTATTGTGACAATCGCAATAACGCAAACGTATACATAAATTGGCTGGATTTTAATTAGTCTGAAAAGTAAACTTGTTTAAAGAGTTTATCACGTTGCAGGATGTTTTATCAGTGATAAACATCTTAATCAGAGCTTCGCAAACTCAAGTGACCTAATGTTGAGAGGAACGGGGGGATGAGTCAATATTATATTATTTTGTTTTGCTACCTGTGAATGAAATAAATGTAGATAACAACAGACAAAAGGCTTAGATGAGTTTGATTGAGTCGGTATGTGATTATTTGGCTTATTTATCGACGTACCTAAATTCATTCATAAAATTGCAATCCAAAATAAATGGAATGCCAATGTCCACAAAAATGATTATTTAGATCAATAAACAGCCCAATACATTCTAATTATTATTACTCATTAATAATATATGGAAATAGTTATAATTTTCTCCATCATTAATGGGCTGCCAATAATAATTATTATTACTGTTTGAAATACCCCTTAACGGTAGTCATCTCATTTCAGATAAACATGTTTAACTAAATGCGTGCACATTAATAGTCAGATCAGATTTACACAATTGACAACTTGATCCATTCTTTATTTCCGCATTCTTTTGGCAGTACCTATGATGAGCTTGAGAATATTATGAAACTTCCTTATGTTGTACTTTTGTGTCGCCCATTTTTTTTACCGCATGCATGCAAATACCTGGTTTTCACCGAAAACTTTTTTTCAGTGATTCTTGTGATAATTCAGATTAGCAGTTAAAATTGTATTTTGAAGAAATAATGGGGAGAAACAAGGATCGTTTTGGGAGATTGAGAGATGCATTTGGTTTTGTTATCTCCGGTTACAACATTACATTACTAATTCTTTGCAGCAGGAGCAGTTAAGTTGAAATGTTTATGTTACAATCTTAATTACCTCATTGAGATTCTCCCGCACTAGAAAACTGCAGTGAAATCGGATTTTAAAATGTGATAATAGTAAAATAACAGTAAATAAGGTTTGGCATTTTAGCTTGTCATGCTAAAGCTTAGAGAGGAGGCAAAGATGAGCCAAAACTCTTACGATTAACTACGTGTTCAACAAAGTTTGAGAGTTTGTACATTGACTTGCTTCAATTTCTCCCGTTTGCGTCTTTTTCTTTTACACAAAGTTTCAACTGTCACATGCAGCATCATACAAATTTTCATTTGTTAAGCCGATCCTATTCCCTTATTCATTCCTCCGAGGCATTGACTAAAGAGAAGGATTTGGTTTTTGGTGTACATTTCACACACATATATATACATTTATATTTTGAAGATTTGATACACTTGGTACATTACATAGATGTATACTTTGAGAGAAAGAGAGAGAGAGAGATTTGTTTGACTTTGGGCTTCGCTGGGTCGGCAGCCTTCAGAGATGAGTATGAATGACTATGACTGCGTATTTTAGTTTGTTATGTTATGGTTGTAGTAGAAAAACAGTGAAATGAATCAATGCCAGCAGTTGCCAAAACGGCAAAAGATTTCTGATAAACCTTTACTTTTGTATTTCCTATTGTTCCACCATCAAGTGTATTATATCCAAGTCAAGCAAAAATAGAAGAAGATCGTCATGTTGTTGATGATACGAATCATTACTGCACACATATTCAGCTAGTGGGGAAGTTAAAAAGTTAAGTTTGGGTGAAGAACAAATAAGTGGAACTAATGAGGGAACAAAGAGCAGGGCTAAAGATTCTTCTCTTCAAAAACTCCACAAGCTTAATAACTGACATCCCCAAGACTAAGACGGTCGCGTCAGGGGCTGTATCCATTCTCTAAATGACTTTTACTTGAACATGTTTCCACTTTCCATGCATGACGGCTGCTCTAATATCGTCTCAAATGCTACATTATCCATAATGTGTCGGAGTACATACTTAACAATCTTTAAGAGACGGTGGTGTGATGTTGATGGATGCACATTTTCTCAGTTGACCGAAACAGCTAATGCTTTTTATGAATTCTCTTTTACAAAAAAAAACATTTGAAAGAAAATGCAGGAATGTGCTGATTTATCAGATTGGCGTTCAGTACAAGAAGCCTTCATGATTATTGAAATGTGTATAATACAACAAATTACGACGCTCCTCTGCGGTTGTGTTGCTTCATCAAGTTGATGCTAAATATTGTCAACTTGTCACGTACATATGCATGTTATTCCAATCATTTTGGATTTGCTATAGCCAGGAACGTGTTATTGCTTTCAGCAAAATCTTACAAACAAATTATGTTAAAATGAGACGTTTTAACTTGTAAGTTTCATCTGTATGAAATCATTGATTTACTATCAAAAAAAGTAAAGGGAAAAGGGTACAATTTTATTACACACAAGTTTACGAACTGTGTATTTTTTTAGTATTTTGGCCAGCAAAACTGTACAATATGTGTTCCATCATGTTACGCATTTAATTGTTTGAATTTTTGTTTCCACTTGAGCAATCCTTTCCAACTCTTTCTGAGAATTATTTCCAATACTTCCTTTCAAATCTATTGCTTCTGTATCATAGGAGTAAAGACGCACTCCCTCACTCACCAAAGGCTTCTTATAATAAGTTATAATACATGTTTTATATTGCCAATTAAAAATAATTGCACAAAAGTTCCATAACATTATAGAGTTGGAGTTTAAAAGGTATGTATCTGGATACATTACAAAATGAAATGAAAGATAAAGAGCATTTTGGAAAAACAAGCACTACATGTAATATTAATATGAGAAATATGCTCCATGATTTTCTTTTGTTTATGCTTAATTAGAAAAATATTAATTATATTGTTTATATTTTGAAACCCTTTGATTTTGTCGCATTGGGTTGAACCATTTTCACTGGATTGAATTGAAAGGAATTGAATGTATCACATATTTGTGTTTTAAATTGAGCCTGTTGTGGTGACTCTTTGCTTCCTGCTTTCCACTTTGAATGAATGTCTCACTTGGAGATTTTATTGGAAATGATTAGCCGAGTTATGGAAGTCAGTCATTGGATTGTGGAATACATATGCGGCATATGATATGCCGCACAAATATTAATAAAAGCATAAGTACGGATTACATTGAAGACGTGACAAAGTGACACTGAATACTTATATCAATGCTTTTGAACAATTTACACACATGAACACTTGCAAAATACTCGAGTATACTCGAGTACTACGGAGTAGTATGCAAGTGTTCTCTTGATTTAATTAAGGGGCTAAGTGATAATTTAATTTAGGAATTGTTTATGGAATTGTCACGTTGGATTGTTGTTTGTTTTGTTCAAAAAATAGTTATTGTCTTGTTATTGTTTCATTCAAATGAGCATTCAGTAAATTGGTTTATGTCTTTCATATGGGTTTAAAATAAACTATTTTTCATGTTTTTTAAACATGCAAACAAGGCATTTCTACAAATAACTATTTCTGAATCCCTAGGTTCAATATAAGGAAAGTTATGTGCCCATGTACTAATTAGAGCAATCTCAATTTTCTTGTTTCCGTATACTTTGCTTGTTAAGAGATAATCCGTTTACTATAATAATGATTTTTCGATATCTTTTTTTGCAAAGACGAGTCCGAAATACAACAACAACTTTCTTTGCGTCAACCATCTGCTTTAACAAAGGAAATAACTAAATAGTTCAAGGCTGTACTTAGGTACAGAAATACGTAACAATTTTCAACTAGCCCCTGTTTTAGCACAGCGTGCTAGTTGTCTTTATAAAGGATTTTCTGGATTTTAACGCAATTTGAGCTGGACATGTGAAAAAACCCTAATTTAAAGTTAATGATTTAATAATAATAAATATTCTGTAAAACCCTCGATTAATTTTCATTGTTGTTTAATGTCCATTATAAAAGAAACTACTAAGGAATTGGTTAAAAAGTATGTGAAGTTGTACGATGGGAAAATATATTTCAGGTTGAGGCGTACGCAAACGTTTTTTGCGTTGCAATTTTTTGCTGAAAAAGATAATCTATGTTAGTTGTATCTATCCATCAAACAAAATGGTAGTTTAAGGCAAGAAACCGCTTGATGATGCCGAATTATCGGTTTAGCAATACCCAACAATTATCATACAAGAACCTGAATAACTGCATTTCTAACGTTCCTTAAGTTAGACAACCAGCCGGTTGCTTTGCTGGTGAAAATTAGAGCATTTTGCATTGTCGAGATTTTAGTTTCTTGTGGGCATGAATTTATGAATTATTTATACCCTGCAAACCGTGTTCTTTTTAAAATTGAAGCATTTTGAGAAATAAAATTTAGTTGGGATTGAATAGAGTTTGAAAAATAGTTTAATGATTAAATGATTGGGGTTAGAGAGAATATATAGAAAGTAAGGCCACCCTGACAGTTGTAAATACTTTGTTCTATTGTCTAATTTGTTTTATCCTCTGGTAGCAGCGGATCATTTATTTAGCACCACATTAAAAATGACGGGCGACGTGAATGCAAATTGTATCAGTGTGTAAATGCAAATTTTAATTAGCACTGAGCATGTAAAACTTTATTAGAAGGGATTTTATTAACCAAGCGTCAGTTTGTTAAAAGAATTTGAAATATGTGCTAATTTAAACTCTCGTTATAACATGTTAACGGAAATTTAAAAATTCACATCATGAAAGTAAAGTTGAAAGCCATCATCATGTGATGATCTCAAATTCATTTTAATGCAAAAAGTGTTTATAAGCAAGTCTGCTAGTGAATAAAATGTATACCATAGATTATGTCATGCTGGAAGGCAAATACATAATTTGTTTTAAAGATTGAAATCTTTAGCAATTAATTGACATTTTATTAACGAGATCTGGGCAATTTATTTGTTGTTTTAAGTATGATGCCAAAACTTTCTATATGGCCTTGATTTCATAAAACTTAATGATAATAAATTACTAATCCGTTGATTTTTAAAATCAAACTGGCAAAGTTGTTTGATACAGAATAATTTATAATCTGCAATTGTCCGGAAAATTTTAGATTATGGAAAATATATATTACGCATGAATATTTATGCTTTCTTCCTACGGATCGATCTCTGTTTTTGAGATGACATAATAGTTTGTCCTAAGCATAAGCATATAAATGATTTACTAGTATGTTTATTACGGGAAAACTAAACATAAATATATTTTTACGTAAGTTGTATGTAACAACACATTTTGAAATTAAAAGATCAAAATGATCAAGCGAATATTATTTACCAGTTGACAATATTTTAGTCAGTCCATCAAAGTTGTTTATGCATGCACTTAAATTCAACTCATCACTATTCAAACAACGAATGCGGAGAAAGTGGGGAAAGGAAAACATAAATATATGTAATTCCTATGTATGAAATGTTTCTAGAAGGCGGAAATTTATTTATTTAGTTACGTAACATTCCATAGGTTAATTGTATTTACTGCCAAATATACTGCCAAAAAACTCTTGTATTATGTCTAACACACATCACCATTAGCCGATATTTTATTTCCGTTGCCGTTAACACGTTGGGTTGGCCACCTTTCAGCCAATTACAAAAGACTCGCGTCACAAATTTCCAACTTGATAGTTGAACTCTTGACGCAAGACTTTTCAGTCTTGTGATGGATTTGCAGTGTAATCCGCAGTCAAGTCCATTTGGGGTTTTTTAAAAGCAAATGTTTGTCCATTTAATTGATCCGATTTCAAACTATCAATCATGAAAACTATTTATACATATACTCTACTATTTATATCAAGTTTTAAGTTCAATTGAAAATCTTTCTAAAGTACAATATTTCTTTGGAAAGAGATGAAGTCATCACTAGTAATACCCATAAGCTTGATGATTCTTATCAAAACTGGGAAACTGCTGTTATATGGGTTTCTATTATCATTAAAATCTCGTCATTTGAAATATTTAGTCAAACTTGTATCATGAATATCAGAATTTTAAGATCCTCACTGGCCTCACCTTTGTACTAATCACTTGAATCTACCTAAAATAATTGCGTTTTGGTTATAAAAAAAGACAGATAAAGTCATTATTCTGAGCTTGTTCATAAGAATAAATTTGCAAATATTGTATTCTGCAGAAATAGAGGTATTTGATCTGTAGAATAGTACGCAAAAGTTAGTTTTTTTCACTTGGCCAAATAAGTTAAGAAATTCATTGGTATGAGTATGGCATCTTCTCTTCTAGATTTATGACTTATTTCATAAAAGTTGTGATATGTTAGAGTCAAATTGCTATAACCATCCTCAGGAGGGAGAGAAAACTTTCAGTTCAATACACTTAACAATCACCTCATATCAAATTCTACAACTGCTGAATAGTTTTATATGTACGTCATAAAAATAAGGCTTTGTAATAAAAAAATCTTTTGAACATTGAAGATTTGAATAATTAAAGTTGCTCATCACAATCAAATTACTACTGTCACATATACACTAATAAATATTATAATCGGTGATGAAAGGAGATGCTGTTTGTATTTGTTGAAATAACAATAATACGATTGGATAAAAGAGCAGATAGACGGCACTGATTATATGTCCGCACTTAATCATAATTTGTCATGATTGCTTCATAAATCAAAACGAATTGTTTACACTCGAATGTACGTTTTGCATTTTCATCGAGCTCAAGTTTACATTTAATGACTTTATATCCATATGATATCGTTTCACAACTAACTTCCGTAGTTCCGTAGGATTGTAATAGAAAGATATGTTTAAACTCAGATTTATTACAAGAAATGATCCGAAACGTGTTCTTCCACCCGTTGCTGCATACATGATCTCTATGATGAAACACCGTAATCTGTTCCCTGTTTTCTGTCTTGAGAAAGTGTCAACAATGGGCCACGTATTGAAATTAATGGCTCTTTAATTTTCCCAAATAAATCACTCAATTATTGAATACATGCAAACTGCTGTGAATGTGCCATTTCATATATACAAAACAAACTGAAAATTATGCAAGTGCGTGTGCTTTTTTTCATTTTTGAAGCTAAACTTGATTTGTAACATAAAGTATTTTTATAATTAAATAATTTTCTTATTTTTTTTTACAGCCACAAGGACATCAAACCGAATTGACGATGGAGGGATCTTCAGCCCACCAGCACTTCCCCTCCGATCACGACAAGTGCTAGCGATAAAGAATCGTCCTTTGACCCTTCATTGTCCCATCATTTTATCAAGCAACGCTCAGGTGCTTGATTTATGGTGGTTAAAAGATGGATCCGTCATCGATTTGAACCCTCCTCAAAATCACAATCCTGCAACATCATCCGATACTCAAAATCCTCCTTTTAGGATTTCCACCACAGAAGACGGAGATTTACATTTTGAAAAGATTATTCACAAAGTAGGCAAGAGTGGAAGTGACTTGGTTGATGGAAGTAGTAGACTTGGGAAAAATTATACAGATGAAGGAGAATATCGATGCGTTGTAAAAGCTGTAACTGGAGTTGTGTTCAGTCCCATCATCAAAGTTTCTGTTGCAGGTATGCAAAATCTTTTTGTTTTACACCATTGCAGTTTTTTGCAAAACATTCTCAACTTTCATTGTATACATAAAAGCAGCAGGTGCTGACTATTTAAACAAGTCCTCATTTGTCGGCATCTTCAACTATTCAAACTTTTAAGAACAATGGATGGCATTTTTTTGCAATACCTGTCGGAAGTTTACTTTTCCCATTTGTTGAAATTGCTTTGGCTTGTCCTTGCGAAATTCCATTTGAAGGATTGAGGGAGGTTCGTGTGCTAAAATTTGGCTTTTTGAAATTAGAGATGGTTTAATTAAAAACTTTATGAGTTGAATTGGAATAAAAAGCTGGCACCTTTCATCTCACCTGGCAGTCTCACAATGAATGAAACTGGTTTAAATACAATCCATTCAAAAGGTGTTTGTGCAGCAGGGTTTTATTTATGCAATTTTAAGAATTTGAACTATTCACTCATTCATTAAAATTATTTATTATTGCTAATGATATTAAATGGAAATATTTCATTTTAATTTGATTTCTTGGAAGATTCTGATTTCACCTGGATTTATTTGATATCATTGCCTACCTCATAATGTCGTATGCTATTGAAGTCTTTCAACAATGAAAAGCCCTTGTTTGTTTTGTGCTCTCTTTGAGTTGGATGAGAGATTTAAGGACTTTTCATTTGTTTGATATATGAACCCAAAATTAAATTAATTTTCTTGCAAACAAGCTTCCCGTTTTACTTCCTAGAGAAAAAGAGAAGCATGGTTTGTTAAAGGACATCCGATATTTTGTATGTTGCAGAGCGTGAGTGGGAAAGTTTCACTTTCCTCGGGTTTTAAACAAACTGTTGCAGTAAAACCTGTATAATATTTATGTACAGATGTCTATGCATTTTATCAAACACTAAATTATTAAGCACTTTTCTACACGAAGGTTTTGAGGGACAATTAATTTTAATGTCATTTTTGAGGTTCATATATGTATAATGTATTGAGTTTATAGTATCATGCAATCAATGAAGAATTTAATGCAAGCATATATAGTTTGTCTTGTTGGGAATAATTTTACTGGCATTTCCAAATACTCCCGTGCTTGGCTAAAGATTACTTTAACATCATCGAGTTCACGCATGTTATTTAAATACGGATTAATGATTATGATTATTTTTGAAGCCTCGTCATCACTTGTCAGTCACTCGTAACATGACTACACACAGCCAGTGTGATGTTTTGATGGTGGGGGTTCTTTCTCAAATGCTTCGTGCTGGCTTTATATATATACATTATTCAGCATCACAATGAATTTCAAACTTTTAGATTAATACTCATATGCATATATTATATCCGCTCATCTTTGTCCTCATCCACGCATGTTATGGAATTTGTAAAACAAATTCCACAGCCATGCGAGATGAACCGAGTTGAAAAAGGTATGCGAATTATATAGATTAATGCATTTGCAGCTGCCATTAAATAGCCACTTGTTTTTTTTATTAAACAGAAGCTTACCATCTATTTGTTTACAGTGTTCATTTTTACCTATTCATTTTGGCTTTATTATTTCAATTTGAAAATGCTTTGAAATGAAATTGAATAAAATAAGATTAAACGGTTGATTTTGATAATTGCGGAATATTACTTGCAACAAAAGATTCTTTGTCGTTGATTGCTGAAAGGAAAGAATTTTGGAAACAAATGAAAATGCATATAAAGTTCTCGTCATTATTTATATGGTGTAAAAAAACTAACGAGTCGGAATTCTTACACACATATTACAGCGTTATTTACTTTTGCTTTAATCTTGTCGGTTTCCAACAATAAAATTAAAATAAATGTATCATGGACGTAATGAGAATATAGTTGATGTTTGTTTAAGGTACCTAATGGGCAAATTATTAGGGTTTACTTATTTATATTTGGAAACATTTGACGGCTCCAATTTTCTTGAGCATATAATAAGCCACTTGAACCGTTACAGGAAAAGTGTTGTTAGCTGCACGAATTGAACAGGCACTTTAATGTGGGGCTGCGAAAATATTATTATGACACGGGGACAGAGTTATCCCACATTAAATTTACGCATCGACTATTTATCTCAAACAGAAACACAACAATAAGGGTGACATGAATTTTTATGATGACTGCTGAAAAATATTTTTAATCAGCAGAAAGAGTAAGGGAAAGAAACAATAAAAATATGAAAAATGTTCAATTTTTTCATAAAAAATTATCAAATTCATCTTGGCAATAATTGTTATTATCTACTACTGGTAATCATTCCTCTATTTGAATACAACGAGGTTTTTGTTTTATCACCGAATTTACGTAACATAAAAATTCTTAATTGCATTGTAGATTGCTGTAAAAGTCTGCAAGTTTTGTTTGTTCTCTGGACGCATATTAAGATCACATTTAGTATAAGGAGCCCAATTACTGAAATCTAATTTTATTACATCATGTTATCATTCAATGACCTTAAGATTAGTGCTACTACAGTTTTCCTTAAACAAAACCAAATGATGTCATTACAATTTACTACGTATAAAATGTTTGGAAAAATAAACGAACTGCCTCCACACCAATAAAGATTTTTATCTTTCATCTCTCCTTGTAAATTATGGTACGGTTTTCTTGTGATATTCATCCGTAGAAAGAATGTTGATTATTCTTGAGCCTAATAGTAAGTACAGTGGAGCTTGGTTGTTTCATTTTTTGGTTGCTGAAAGAAGTGCAATAAAATATATGAAAATTCTTGGAAAAATGCGATACCATTAGTCCTGCTTTATACTTTTTAGAGACATGTTAAAAGTAGTAGCTCGTTAGTAACGTCGTTACTGTATAGAATTGAATCTTTTCTTGTCATTTATTTGACAAAACAATGTTTCTTTTATAGCAGACGGAACCCATAAATTACCTTCTTTGAGTTTGGGAATGAATTCAAAGAGCAAGGCAAAAAATGAATGGAAAAACATCTTCTTATCAATGCACTCTGTTTATCCAAACCTCTTTTATATTTTTATATACTATACTCAAAATTTGAACTTAACCAAATCAAATCAAAATTATCTTTTATAATGCTTGTAACGTATTATATTTGTAGTTTATCATTGTTGTTCCAGAATGTTAAAAAATTGCATCATATTGTGCACAGCATGAGGTGCATTGTGGTAAATAAAAGTTTTAAGTTGTTTACAAATATGGTAAAATAATAAGAATCTTTATCTGATTCATTAAAATGTTTCATTCGGTTAATAATATAAATTTTATAACTTGAGAAACTGATTCGGGAGATATATGTTTCCCATTTTTTAATAGTTCTCTTTCCCCAGTATTTTTAAAGTGGATGGAAGATAGACACGAATAGAAGATTTTCACAAGATATTTGTAGTTGCATGTTGTATGGATGACAAATAGGGAAACTGTCTGAAATTGTAATGATTGATAAGTTATTTCCATTAGCCCTGCAATATGGAATTCTTAAGCTTTCGAAATAGCAGCCATTCAACTGTTGTTGTTATTTTCATCCTATTAAAGTGTTTCATTTACGTTGAAGGTTGTCAATTTGTTCCATCATATTGTTAAATTGCAAATCTGGACCAAGTCCAACAAAACAAGCTCATTTTTGCCTCCAGTGTTTTTAGTTTAAACGATTTCTATAACTGAAAAGATCTAGTTTTATAATTTAAGGAAATAATTCTTGTCTTTGATGCAGTAATAAAACCAGAGTCAGTATTTTTTTGCATGTTATGTTATGTGCATACTTGAAAGGCTCAATTTGAGACGACTATGAGACGGACATAAAAGTAACTTAAAGGATTTGAGTTATTTGTTCACAACTACAAACAAAAATTTGAAACAACATTTTATATTTTCTGCAATCTTAGCGCTTATTTTGTTGGCTCGTGAAAAACCATATTGTGTAAGTGTTGTCTCTTTTTGCAAAATAAACAATGCAAGAATATACATATAGTTGTATATCGAAAAAAGACATTCTATTTGTCAAAATGAGTAAGTAATGAAAAAAGAGAAAATTATGGGATTATTGGAAAACAAACAATTTCCTGTTTCTTTTTCTCAAATAATTTCGTTAGCCTAAATACCGATCAAGTATCAGCAATTTGAGCCAAACTTTCTCTGCTATAGTAGCAATACTTTTGGCTTTGAAAGAAAGGGAAGGAGGGACAGAGTCAATAGATTCATGTCATCATTTTATAGCCTTGCTTTAAATTTAGGATGGAATTTGGAGAAAGGAAAAGCTAGTTTATTGCATGGAATTTTGAGGATTGTTGAAGAGGAAGGGCAAAAGGTTGGACCATGTACCATTGATCGAGCCGAAGATGAATGAACGTAAAGGATGAGTATATTGTATTGTGTGTGAACTGTAGTAGTAGTAGTAATAGTGGTTGTAAAATCCTTCTTCTTTTGGTAGGATCCGCTGTGCGGAGAAAGGGTTAGCTTGGTAGCGCAAACTGCAGCTCCATTGGCGAATTGGTCCCTCCTCTTTCTCCTTCACAACCCAACCAAGCTTCCAAAATTCCCTTGCTGCTCCTCCACAAAACATTATCTTTGGCGAAATAACTTTTTAAACCACGTAGTAGTGTGTATGTCTTAAAATATTTCCCAAGAGCTTCTTCCACTGATTACCGTGTGATCTTTATAAAAGCGTCAGCGTCGTCGTGATATCTGTAACATAGTTCAACCTTTCAATACCCAAAGCGTGTTGTTTTTTTGCATATCATGTCCCTTTTGTAGTTGATTGCTTTTATAATATGTTGTTGTTCTGCCACACACACGCACGTATTAATCATCCCTTGCAAATATGTCATTCACCGTTCAATTTAATTTGATTATGATGTTTGAATACATATTATTATCATATAGTAAGTAAACATTTAATTTTTACTTGCAAGTTAAAATACTCTTGAATGACAAAGTAAACTATCCGTATGATAGTCACATTTGTCTTAAAAATGATTGAATGTGGTTAAATATAGGCCAGAAAAAATGAAAGATAAACACATAACATGGTATTATTATGAAGGAAAAGATTATGCATGTTGTATTTATTTTCCTGATAGAACAAGATATTTGCCGAAATGTGAAGTGAATGAATAAAAATGTAATCCAAACAAGGAAAATTAGATTGTCACACTGAGGATTTGGTTTTGGTCTCTGCAAAGCAAACACAAAGTACTTTTGCAGTCTGCAACTGTTTGAATTCTCATATTCTCCTGTGAATAAAATTGTGTCTGGATTTTGAATTATTCAAGATTAGCAAATCTGTAGATATTGATTGGGTTGGGGATGCAGATGGAAATTTATGCTAGAGATGATAATCCAAAGGGTTTTTATCTCGTGAGAAAAGACCCATATAACAAAAGGGAATTACTTAAATAAATATTAAAATGAAGGAACCAAATTTGCAAATTGGCAAATGTTATTTAATAAAGCTTGTGTGTGATTTGAGGCATATTTACTTTATTTGCGAATAGCAAATCTCTTTAATACCTTGTTAGTTGAATCTGTCACACATTATAATGTATAGAACATGCAAATATCTGTGGGAATTTCTGTAACAAAAGCAGATTTAAAATTTGAAAATATGTACAAGGGACCTTTGTACATTCCTTTGTGAAATAATATAAGTATTCGTTTGACAATATTTCTTGTTTAACTGTCACTGAATGGTTAAAAGCATGGCTGCAAATTCCTCTTCTAGTAATTTACATTGAACGGCAATATTTTAGTTTGGGAGAAGGAGGAATGCTATCAAATAAAGAAGCCGGTTTTTCTTTTTACTGGATCGTATTCGTGTGCCTAATCTTGCTTATATAATGTGTACTACATAGCACAGCAGGATATTTACAATCTTATTTCGTTAGTTAGATTGCAATTCTATTGGCTGATTTTTTGCTGATGGTGTCATGTCGTGGTATTTTATTTTAATATGTAGCCGTATTCTCAGATCCTCTTTTGAACTTGCAAAAGCAGTACTGGCCTTGCGTTGTTGTGTTGTTGTATTTGTTTGGACAGAGTGAGGGGAAACAGCAAAGCTGCCAATACACGAACGAAGAGGTGCACACAGGTTGCGAATTGCAGATGGAATCCATCTTTGTTATTTTATCACGTTCACTCAGTTTCAAGCGTAGGACGTCATGTTTAATAATGTCGTATGCATGTAAGTATACAGAAGAATATGCTTGGAGAAAGCATCATTGTCGACTAATGAATTTAACAATAGTTGTGTATCTTTTAATATATTTGTATGTTGCGTTCTTTTCTTTTGCTTTTGAAGTTAGAAAATAGGAATACTGCAAAAAACAAGCGTCTATAATGATGAAGAAAATAAGATCAACTTTCAAACAGATCAATAATTTTTACTTTCCCCTTTGATTCTCATGGAATGTTACATTCATTGTAGTGGAGTCTTCTTGCAATGTTTATGGGATTGCAGAAAAACAAATTAAATTTCACCGTAAAAAATATATCATTATACTTATTTAACTTAGTTTGTTAAATATCATAAACCTAAACGTTTCAAATCTTGCAAATATCATGATTTAATAATACCAATTGCCATTTTTTACAAGTGGCTTTTGAGATGACATTAAAAATATGAAGGCTAGAAATGTTACATGTTTGTTTTGGAAAAACAATTCATGTATGTATTACGCATTCCTTGTTGCATATTTGTAAAGTTGAGAATCAGTGAAAGAGTTTAGAGTATGAGCTATCTCTGCATGTAAAATACTTGTTTAGTTTTGGATGAGCAAATTTAAAAGGTTTTTGAACTGGTTGGTCTTCGTAGTAAGGCTGCAATGTGTGGCTGGTATGAATGAAACGACACGTGGAAACACCAAAACGTTAACGGATATTAGCGTTGAACTTTTAAGTAGTAAACTTTGAGTTTACTATAACATAACGCCAACTGCTTATTGCTTAAGGTGGTATTTAATAGTTTTTTAGTGGAATGTGAAATAGACTTAACCTCTTCATTCCTTAGCCATAGTTGAGTAAGTAATAAGGAAGAGGTATTAAATTCATAAAATATTCACAATGCAGCCGTAAACAAAGTTATTTGACAAAATCCATCACCCAACTTTATGATGTTCACTAGTTGACTAACTTGAATTTTAACCAGGAGTCAAACAATGTATTATTTACAATATTATACAGCTAAATTGAAAGGGTGGCAACATTATACCTTTGTTTTTGTTTTTTTTTTTATAGCAAAGTCGTCAAAACATTTGATAGCTTTGATATCGGATTCCTTAGTTGTATTGATTTTTAACTTGAAATTTAAGAAGCTTCCGTCTTGAACCGTGTTTTGAAATTCATTTTCTTCATATGCCTTTTGTTCCTTTTTGTAAACATATTACATACATTATTATATTTTCAAAGGTACTTGTTTTCTCCAAAAGATGAACATTGTAAATAAACTCCCTAAAAAGAAAATTGTAGTGGAAATGATATGTTTCCTGTGACACATTGAAATTACTGTGAAATGATTGGGAAAATTATAGACAATGAATGACACATCTTATTACAAAGTTTTGTTTGTATTCATCATGTTCATTTTATTCGGAGTGAAAGGGCCAACCACGAAATGAAGTTGTACACATTTGTAAACTGTTTGCTCCATGTGTAAGTAAGTAAGATATTAGTTGGAGGTACATAACAATGTGCAAAAGTATAGGGTTTGTTTTGTTGTTGACGTATAACGTGAGAGAAAGCATGATTTCCCTCCGAGGCTCTGAGGAGAAGAGAAGTATCGAGCAATAGCTATAAATACCTTGGAATAAGCTTTTTACTTCTCTCTCACTCCACGCTCAACGTTGGTATCGCTCGCAAGCAGGGTTTTGGGCAAATGAGGTTTCTGCGTCGCAAATCGGCCTACTTTCTTTCTGCGTTTTAGGTACGAGTGAAGATATATAGTTGGGCAAAGGAAAACAGATTTCTATCTATATTCTAATGAAAGATGATACCTTTGAATTCTAGCTCTTTCCCTATATTTCTCCAAAATTTTGGTAGTTTTGGTCACATTTGTGACAATGGATTTGGTAAACAATTGGATAATTTTGTAATCGATAGTTTCTGTTAATTAAAATGTCGCTAATTATCTTCATTTGGTTGAGTGATTATTGTAGAAAAGCGTTTTCCATGAATTTTGTAACTTTGCTTACTCCCACTTCAAAACACACTAATTGTTTTCTCCTAACTCGAACTTGTATAACTTTGTTTTCATGTTAGTCGAGATAAATTAGAAATGACATTTCTGACTTGTTTACTCCTCTTAATTAGGTTATTTAAAAACGACCAAGCATACTTATGACAATTATTAATAATATTACTGTTGACAATTATTGACAATTCAACTACCCGATATTTTACAATATTTTATTACCACTATGTACATTTGCTGGAAAAAGGACATAAATAAGCGACCATGCAAAATGGGGAAATTAATATCATCTAATATAAGGTTTCAAGGAGATTCCAAAGATCTGAAGAGCTGATTTTAATCTTATGAATAAAGAAATCAAGCTCTTCACTTTCCCTTTGATTATTTTGACTTTGTTGAAGAGTTTGTTGGACTAAAACTATTTGCAAAGGGCCTTGAAATTGGCGTGTGGGAGAGGGAAAAATTGTATAGCTCTTATAAAGTCAAATGTTTGTTCTACTAACTTCCCCCATATAATTGTCGGGAGGAGTTGAAGGTTACAATCTCTTATGTGGGAGAAAGCTATTAGTAATGATATATATTATTGTGGAGAAAGCATCATGTTCTTTTGATATAAATCTCAGAAACAAAATCTTACATTTCATACCCAATTATTAAAGTCTTTGGATCGTTCTAAAACTTTGTTTGATAATATAGATGTATAGACTTGTTTTGAGTTTGCAACTGCTTTGTAAAACTTTTAATGAGCGTCGTCCAATTACAAAGTAATTATTTTTTTGAGGATGCTGACAAATAAATAAACATTTCTAACGATGGCAATTTGTATTGAATATCGTTGTTTTTGTTTTTTTCCAGGATTGGAAGTAAAGGAGGGGGAGCATGAAGTGAAGGTGAAAGTCGGACAACCAGGTAAGAGATTTAATTTGAATCCTATTTGCAAAGGACTTGCAACTCACGTGTCATTTTCAGCATTACTTGAGTGCCAAATTGCATCCACACCCACATTGTCATCCGACGGGGTCACATGGATGCGTGGGCAAACGAATATTACTCAACTAACTCAGGAATCAAATAGGTAAGAAGAAGGAGAAAGGAATGCATCAAATTAATGGTTAAAGGGAAGCTGATAAAGTGCAAATAATTAACTCGTCTCATCTTCCCTAGGCTTAGTGTACTATCTCCAGCCACTCTTGTAATCTTCCGTACCCAATTGGCAGATGCAGGAAATTACAGGTTTGTTTACTGATAGAAGGGTAAATAAAATGTATGATTTCATATTGTTTCTATTTTATAAATTTATTTAGATGTATTGCGTCGCATGGTGTATTAAAAACAAACAAAACTGCCGAAATAAAGCTGGTTGTGGAAACTTCCAGCGATCTTGTCAGCCAAGAATCACCCAAGTTCCTCTTTTCTTCTGACTATGAAATCCAAAAAACTATTATTCTTGATGAAGATGAAGACGTGACATTAGACTGTGCGGCGGTTGGAATACCCAAACCAATTATAACCTGGGTGTTGACCTATGAAATTGGTAAGCGGTGCCCTAACTGTTTGCATAGGTGCAGCTGGTCCTCTACTAAAGTTTATTTTTACAATTTGCAGTTAACGAAAGTGTTGTAAGTCCATTTAGCAAGATTCTGGCTGATGGAAAGGAATTTCATGATAGTTTAATATTGAATCATGAAAATACCGTGGAACGAGCCAACTACACTTGCTTTGCAAGTAATTCAAATGGAAGCAATATATCAAAAGTAAGCAAATACTTTTCATAAATATTCAACTGTTTGCATATTATAATAATATTTTTGTGCGTTACAGACAATTAGGGATGTACATGTCATATTTGTCACGTCATTTTGTCATGTCATAAATGTCAAAATGTCATAAATGTCTGACATTTATTTATCGTGTCATTGTCTGACATTTAAGACAAATTGACAAATTGGAAATGTCATATATGTCCTATTTGTCTGACATATTCCAGCTTGACATTTGCGACATTTATGACATTTTCAACGCCATCTCAAAACAAAGAAAATTTTCCGCGCGTTTCAAATTCTCTCACCTCACTCAATAAAGATACAATTGTAGTTAAGCTAACACTCTAAAACAATGATTGTGGAATTAGTGGAGTAATAAATTGGTAAGTAAGGTTGGGAAGAGTTGACCGAGTTTCCTGGCATACTGCTTCCCATCTTATTGTTACCAAAATTAATTATGTTTTTAGCCAGGCTTTAATCAATCAAAATATGAAACCGGTTGATCGAATTTGGGATGAATGGCGAATAAATGGACAAAAGGCGACATGTCGACACTGCAATAAAACTACCATTACCAAACACGCAACTAGATGTAGAGCACACACAGCATCTTGTCGAAGCGTTCCAGTTGAAATAAGAAAATCTTATCAAGATGAAGTTAACGCTCTTAAATTGAAGCAAGGAAGTGGGCGTTCAAATCAAGAAAATCATTCTTTTCTTTCGGATCTATTAAGCGAAGAAATGGAAGTGGGCGCAGTCACCTCAGCTCCGGCTGCAGCAATCTCGAACACTTCCTGTGGGTCGCAGTCATTTCGCTCCTTAATACAACCAACGCTCAATGGATCAGTAAATAAATTGTCCAAAACTCAGATGAAAGACTTGCAACAACTTTTTGTGAAGGCGATGATTAACGGAAATATTGCATTTGAGTGGTTACACGACCCTGTGCTTGCCTATTTCTTTGAAAAATTGGGGTCAGGATTTCTTACTCCTACTCGACGACAGGCTTCATCTACAATCCTTAACAGCTTGGACCAAGAAGCTCTCATGCAAGTAAACCAAGCAATTGAAGAAAATAGGCATTTATCAATTGTAATTGATGGTTGGAAAAACTGTCGTGGTGTTCCAGTGATCAATATAATGCTAGCCAATCCAAGCATTTGTATCTTTTTTAAAAGCTTTGAGCCAGGTAAGCTTTTTTTTTATTAATAGTGAGCTGGCTGCTACCAAAGTAGAGTTGACTGCACTATCTTTTCAGGAGCACAACGGGAAACTGGAGAATATTTGGCAGACGTTATAAGGGAATATTTAACCAAAATCGAAGAAAATCACGGGAAGGGGAAAGTTGTTGCGGTTGTAAGCGACCAAGGAAGCAATTTTGTTGCAGCAAAAAAAGCTATCGCAAAAGAGGGGTCCATTTTATCTATCAATTGCGGGGCTCACATGCCTAATTTGCTCGCAGAGGATATTTCCAAAATCCCCAGCCTTCACCGTTTCATTCAAAAGTGCCTAAATGTGGTTAAAGAAATCAAAGGGTCTAAAATCAAATTAACACAATATAACGAAGAATATAACAAATGGATTGAGGACGAAAAAGAAAACGGGAACAATCCAAAACAAAAAGTATCATTAACGATTCCAGCAAAGACAAGGTGGTATGGAATTCGGGACATGCTTTATAATTTAGATAGAGCCAGACCTGTTTTAGAACGATTATCAATATATCACGGAAATATTCTCTCTGCAACTACAAGGACTGTGTTAAAGGATGAATTGTTTTGGGAAAAATTAAAATTAGTTTATCCTCTTTTCAAGGCCATCACTGACGGTAAGCGAGAGTTTACTGCTTTAAAGAGTTGGCTGCTCGCTAAATTGTTATTTTTATTTTCAGTTATAGCAGTTAATGAAGCAAATTTTTCCACGTTGTCAGATGTCGTTGAAGAATATGAAAAGCTTCGAAATGTGTTTGAAACATCCGGAGAAAATCATCGAACTCTCAAGAACGCGGTGAATATTTCAGAGATAAAAAAATGTCAATCAATATTTGCTAAAAGAAGCGATTCAACCAGAATATCCAGAGTCCATCTATTAGCTAACTTTCTTGATCCGAAGCATAGGGGACAACGATTTGCTGAACAGGAATCAAAATTATTGATCGTTTTGGAAGAGCTTGAGAAATATGCTCAAGATTTGGGTCTAATTCCTACTGCAGAACTAAAAGAAGAATTAGGTAGGCAGATTTCGAGTTTTAGATTGAAGGAAGGAGTATTTGGAAATAGTATGTTGATGCATAGGACAGGTCACTTATATTGGGCAAATTTGATTCCCTTTTCTAGTTCTAAAATTTTGGCAGAAGTAGGGGTCAGAATTTTATCGATTCCTGCTTCCAGTGCTGGAGTCGAACGAAGTTTTTCAATTCAAGATAACTTGCATTCTAAAAACAGAAATAAGCTTTTAGAGGAGAAAGTAGACAAAATGATGAGAGTTAAATGGAGTAATTCCCAAAAGTTTCCAAAAAATCTAAAGATAAAACCCAAAGATAGAGATTTAGAGTCTCAAGAAAGCAATATGGAAGTTGAATCAGAAAATGAATCAGTAGAGGAAGAAAGTGACACCGAATCTTTGTTAAGTTTAGACGACCCTTATCCAGAAAGTGAAACTGACGACTCTAGTTAAAGCAGTATGCCATTTAAATATCGGTCAACTCTTTTATCTTCTTTTCAATGCCACGTTAAGCGAGAGTTTACTGCTTAAAAGAGTTGGCTGCTCGCTTGTTGTTTTAATTTCAGTTATGAAGTTTATCAAATTTAGAATCTAATTTAAACGTTTGGTATTCAGTTAGTTAACTTGACGAGTAAACATATTTAGTGAAAGCAGTACGCCATTTAAATATCGGTCAACTCTTCACTATTTAAAAATACATTTGCATAGTATAATTAGTATAGTTATATCAGCTTTGACATTTTTATTATTAAATCCTTGAATAAACTAAAATTGTTAACATTGAACTCAAAATTTGCTATTTTTTCTTCTTATATTTATTTTTTAAAGGGTTTGGCACCACTGGAATTTTATAATATGGTTTTGAAATATTGATCCTTTTTTCACAATTTTCTTCGTCTTCATCAATTTTAACTTGTTTGTAAATTTTAAATAGCTCCATAGTCATCAAAGCATCTTTTAGGGAGGTATGACGTGAACCTTGTCCTTCTTTTAAATAATATGCCGAAAGGCTCCGCAAACTGTGACCCTCTCTGACTGAAATTCCGTGTTCGTTTTCCTTTTCATTGAAGAAATGACTTTGGAGATCAAAAACGTCAAAATCGGCCATTTCCAAACCCAACGCTAAAAAATCACCTCCACCACCAACAGTAATGACTAATTTCCCACTCAGTTTAGCTTCAACTTGTTTTCGAACTTCTTCCTCTGTCGGTAAAGTTTTGCTTGAGAAAGAATCTTCTTTAAATCCAGTCAACTCTTTCCATAACCTCGTAGCATTGAATGATCCTTTGGCGTGTTGTACCAATGTCGAATAATAAGGATTCTGTGGATCTCCTGTCATGCTTACAATATCCACAGATGCAGGATGTTGCCTGAATTTTCCTTCTTGATTCCGTTTGGTCACCATTTCCAAATCAATAGCCACAATATCTTCGTCTTCATAACTTGACCACCATGGGACTTTTTTCTTTTTGGCCACCACCCCTGAAGATGGGCATACTGCACCCGAAGATGAGGCGACCGCATCTTCAGGGGCAACTTCATTGACCCTTTTGGTCTGCTTAGCCTGAAAATTTAATGTGCGAGTCTATGAGTGTAAAAGTTAAATGTTTAGGCTTAATAATTTTATGTACCTTTCTTTTGTCTTCCACGACACGCCGTTTTTTAAGTTGAACCATTTTTTTAAGTCGTTTAAGTTCTTCCTCTGAAAGAAAACCCAACATGTCCTTTATGAACGCGAGGCGCTCCGAGGGCTTGCCATCACCGGCCGCAGCTGCCCACTCCAAAGTCTTCGCCTAGAAAAAATATAATTTATAATCCAAACTAAATAATTCAGGCGCGGTCGCCTCATTAATTTGCAGTACGCCCGCCTGACAAAATTACTTACCTTATAGTCACAATTAAACTTTACTTCCCTTTGACCCGACATAATTTTCTCTTTTGGAAATTTCTAAGCAATTCCGCAGATGGAACGAGAACTTTTTTGTGCTTTCCTTCTAAAATGGGGGAACTTGAGACTATTTGTCATAAATGTCGTGTCACGTCATGTCATAAATGTCTCAAATGTCTGACATTTATGATGTATGACAAATATGACGGACAAATGACAAATACGACATGACATGACATTTAAGACGTGTCAGACATTTAAATTTGTGACACGGACAAAGTACATCCCTAGCGATGACTAAACTTAACGGATGACAACTTAAGGCGATGACTAATCTTTAACTTGCTTTAATCTTTAATTTAAGTTCAGTTGTATATTGGGTGAGAAACAATTGATTGTCGCCAAAACCAGTTGGCACTGATCTTAACTTCGGAAAAGATGAGTCATCAGTCCCAAAACAATTTTACTTTAAAATATGTTTTTGTTTAAAAATTAATTTTTCCCACCAACAAAATTAACTAATACGTCCTTCAAACAGTAAAGCAATGGCTGGATCAACAATACTTATATTTCCCACATTTTAATAAAACAATGCAACAAACAAGCCCAAAATTTGTTTTCAAATAAAACTAACGATTAAATAGTTGGAGACTCCAAATTGGAGTACAAAGGCTTACATGATAAATAGGAAGAAGTCCAAGGTCCAAAATAAATAAGTGAGTCACTCCAAATGACTAATAACTTGTTCTTATAAAAAAGGAAATTGGGGTTAATAAACTATTGGAGAAACTTGCTGGTAGATAATCTGCTGACAAATTTGGCGTGATTGGTGATCTCATTCAAATTATTCACTGCTCCAAAGGATCCGATGCCACAAATACCATTGGCGACACAAAATTTGGGGCTTGCTTTTATCATTTTTTTAAAAAAATTCTTGGAAGTTATAGCCGATTAAAAAGTCTCATATTTAGTGAAGCCAATGGTAATAGCTTCATGAACTGATCGTGATTGCAATTTTTTATTCCCTTTGTAAACCGCAATTTCACATACCATAAATACCAAAACAAACCCCTTATATTACATCTATTTACAAATAGAATTAAATATTGTTATTATGTTTCCATTTTAAGGTCCACAGTTTCAGCATCTCTCAAAAACTTGTTGCTGGCTATGTTTTGTTTCCAACGGTGAATTGTTCGTCCCCCTTCCATTCTCTGCTTGTGGCTCTGCTGCAACGTTCCAGCGGAAACTTTAGCTGCAATTTGCCCCTGACTGAAAATGGGCAAATTCCACATTCCACACAACTAAAACAACTCACATTGTCCATTAAAAGTGATAAAGAGAGAGAGGAATTTTGCCAAAGTGTTGGGCAAATGTTACAACCTGGAACAAAATATAATTCAACGCGCATCCAAATTAAAAGTACTGTAAGTCTTTAAAATATTTGGGTTCTCCGTTTTATATAAATATAAATTTGTATATAGTTTTTTTTCATGAGCTTTGCTATACACACAGATAGGCTTTTAATTTTTACGTTTCTAAAAAAGATATAAGAATACAGAGTGACAAAAGTAACCGAAAAACCCATAGAAATTAAAAGGATCAGAACCTTATTATGATTAAAGATTATAGTGTTATTTTGCTCACAGTTACTAGAAGTAACGTATATACAGGGTGACGCAGAACTGCATCACCCTGTACATGAGTAGCTTTTTAGAAATTATGTAAATGCATCGACCGAAATTTCCTAAATTTTTAAAATTGTCATTTTATCTTGTTCGGCACCTTCAGTCAATGTACTCTGTGTGGTGTTTTTGGCCATAGACCATGTGGAGTGGCGGAGATGATGTGGTGATTATGGAATTTCTAGGGATCACCACCCCCCGTGGTTCCACATTTGTGAAGCCATTTCTTAACCAATTCGTCTGAAATTTTTAACACAGATTCTCAAAGATATTTCAAAGAGCGAAATTTTTTGTTTTTTTGAAAATCGGTCATATGACCGTGAAACAGGTCACACAATGTAGACCATTTTTTGGTAAAAAATAAAGTCTCAAGTTGCCCCACAAATATGATGTTGTTAGAAAGGTACATTAAAGTAGAGTTCAAATATATATGCTTTATTGAGGTCCGATGACCACGAGACCGCTGGCATTCATTTGAAAATGCAAAGAAATTATAAGTTTTTCAGCCTTTTTCGCTTAGAGAATTTATTTCACTGTATGAAGGTCATTTGACCGATTTTCAAAAAAAAAAAAAATTTCGCTCTTTGAAATATCTCTAGGAATCTGTGTTAAAAATTTCAGACGAATTGGTTAAGAAATGGCTTCAAAAAGGTGGAACCACGGAGGGTGGTGATCCGGAGAAATGGAATATTCACCACATCATCCCCACCACCCCACATGAACTTTGGATACAAACAGCCCACAGAGTACATTGGCTGAATGTGCCGAACAAGATAAAATGAAAATTTTAAAAATTCAGGAATTTTCGGCGCACGCATTTACATAATCTATAAAAAGCTACTCAGAAATGGTTCCTAGTGACATTGGATTTATGATCCCGAAAGGATTCCAAACTACATTAATTAATAGGTTCGAGCCCATTTTCTCCGTTTTCAAAGATCGTGAAGAGTACAGTAAAACAAGGTTGAGGGATTTGGGACTTCAAGAAGGCTCAGTGTCATTGGAAGGGATAAAGGACAAAATCAAACTAATCCCTGGATTCAATATTTTTAATGAAGGTCTTGAATTATCCTCTCTATCAGCTACAATCGAGTATCAAATGTTTCAGTTTCATTTGGGAGATGGATTGAACATCAGTCCCCAATTTTTAGCAGCGATAGATAGCCTTCGTCCCCTTATTACCAGCGATAAAGGAAGTGTTCGCAATTGGAAGGAATTTTTCGGAAGCTATGGAACACATTTCGTGAAATCTGCTTTCGGAGGGGGTTCAATCCAAATAATTCTTCGGCTTCAATCCCCAACCTTGTCTTTCATCCAACGTTTTGCAATCTTGAATCAAGCCATGTCTTCCACAGTTAAATCCGTCACAGATTCGTTGATCGGCCTCGAAATTTTTAACACAAAAAGCTATTTACCACCGAAAGGGATAACTTCAGAAATTCGAGTTGATGGCGGGGATAACAGGATTGTAGCAAGAGATCTGGGATCCCATCAGCTCAACTTTGACTTGGCAACTTGGAAAGCTCCAGTCCACAACGCCCCCTCCATTCAACCCACATATCTTGAGCTTTTGCCGATAAGCGAGCTTGCCAAGTTAGCTGGGAAGCCCGATGCCGCAAAAATGATCAGTGAAGCAGCCAATGCCCTTTACAAAACTTCCTTAATCTACACCCCAGTCACAAAGAGGGTATCTCAAAGCAGTTCCCGAGAACAAATTCTAAGCGGAGTGGGAGCCGGCATTGGAAATCTTGAGGAAATTAAACACTTTTCGGAAATAATGAAGCAGATGTCGGAACAGACGACCAAGATCCAGGAGACGTTTATAAAGATGATTGAACAAGATAAAAAAGATCAGCTGAGAAGAGATGAGCTCGAGGCACAACGACGAGCACTAGAAACAAAAATTAGGAAGGAGGAAGAAGCCATTAGAAGAGCGGATGAGGAAAAGAAAGAACAGAAAAGGGAGGAAAGGTATTAAAATCTAAGCATAAACATTCTTCAAAATAACATACAATTATTAAATTGAAACAGATATCAAACTCAGTTAGAGCGTCAAGACAAACTGCAAGCTCTAATCATCCAAAAACAAATAAAGGACGCGGAGCTGCAAGTTTATCGAATGAATTCTATGCAACACATTCAGGCTCAACAACAGACTCAGATGTTCACATTCATCAACGAAGAAAGAAACAGGCAAGCTCAACGGAAAAGTGATTGGGAACATATTTCAAGTTTCACAGGGCATATTATGCAAGGGATAGGGGAGATATTTCAAAAGCCGAAAGGCACCGAAGGAAATTTCGGTAAAAATCCGCAGTTTGGAACACATGGTGCACAAGGATATTTCGGTCAAAATCCACATTCTGGGATACAAGGTACACAAGGATATTTCGGTCAAAATCCACATTCTGGGACACAATGTACACAAGGATATTTCGGTCAAAATCCACATTCTGGGACACAAGGTACACAAGGATATTTCGGTCAAAATCCACATTCTGGGACACAAGGTACACAAGGATATTT
>JAQIXN010000232.1:0-51957 GCA_034698145.1 Proisotoma minuta
TGGGGGTAAGATGATAATCAAATCAATCAACGGATCCGAAGCACTTTAAAATAGACTGTCTAGCTAAAATATTTTTCACCTTTACGGATACAATCCGGGGGACAAGATCACGAGTTTTGCAATAATTTTGTTTATCGAAATAATTTTATTGCACAACTTTCTAAATTCAAAAAACACTTTATTTTGAATTGTTTTGCATGCACATCTATTTAGAGAGTATGCATGTGTATGGATTTAGGATATGCAAAATGATCTTTTAAAGCTTTCGCATCGCAGAATTATTTTTAGTAATACTCTCTAGAGACATAGTGGATTACTTGAAAGAAGTTTGAGTTTATTGAGGAATTTTTCTCAGTTGCTCTAAAACCGTCAGCTTTAGATAAAAAAAGCTTGGGGAAAAGAGTATGCAATTGTAAGGCTTTGTGTTTTTACTGCTTTTTGACACCCTTTCCCAACTCCCAACACTTGAACATTTGAAACATTAGTTATCTCATGCAAATTTAAAGTGCATTAAAAGTTTGGATTTTTAGTTGTTCGGCTCTAGCTTAGGTAGTTTAATTGACAAAGTTGTTTAAATAAAAAAAAATAAAAGCAAGCAAATAATGATGCAAAGTCTACTTAATTTAATGATTTGCTTTGCATCAAACATCTACTTACACACATTTTGGCCATCATTATAAGAAGTGGAATACAGTGTTTTTCTAAGTTTTGGCTACCAAATTTGCATGGTTATACTATTTAGCTAATCTCGCACTTTCCTTCAATTCTAGCCCCCACTTTCCATAATTTGGTCCATTGCACTGAATGAAACACTCAACATGGTTGGGAAATCTGGAATTCCTTACACAACAAAGCTTCTAAAAGACAGCAGCTTCTGCAGATTTAAAGCTTTCCATCCTTTAAGTAAAGTTTCTCTTGCAAAGAATTCGTCGTACGTAGTTCAGTGACCAGTAAAACCTTATTCAAGGGGACAATCAACAGTCACATATTATGCACTACCTAAATTGAACGATGCATGAAGAATTCATGCATTCCAGATTATCATATACATTTCCTTACTTGTCGTGGCACTCTAATAATTATTTTATCATTTGTAACTACTAATGTATGTTATGTACAGGGTGGTTTTTTGATAAAATATTCCAAACTGTTTAAGGTGGTGCATACATACAAAATTTGACGGTTGCCTAGTGAAAATTTAAATCCCTTTAAAATTCCACTCTGTACATGTAATAGCCCATATTATGTTAGTGTGCTTTTACAAGAATTAATTCTGAAGAAATTAATTTCTCTAAGCTCCTTATTTTGACTTTTAATTATCGCTAAAGGATATTTAATATTTTGTTTTCAAATTTTGCGACATGAAGGATAATTGTGACACAATTCTTATGTATTACAAAATTACAATCAAATAAGTAGAGATGCGAGTTCTTATATTGAGGCATCATTCAATACAAACATATTATGGATTTTAAGACTCAACGATTTAAACTTTGTCAATTTGTTCAATACATTTTGTGTTGTACAAAATTATATTTTATCTATTTAAAAAGACTTTCTTCTATTTTAGGATACGAAAGTGTGTCTATCTCAAACTGTCTTGCAATTCGAATTAATTTTTCCACGAGGCTGAACACAGACTTTTTGGAGGTCAGTCAGCACAAGCCTGGTTGGGTCCGAGTGGTTTAACCATCAAGTCAAGTCCATGGAGTTTACGTAATACTTACATGGTCTACTTGGTGGCAATTTACTCTCTCTGCATTGCCTTCTTAAATTTCACAACTGCTACAAAAGTGTCTCTTATACGAAAGTAAGTATGCTGTAAGTTGAGCCACAAAATGGCCAAAATGAGACATAAGAGGTCAGCCCTTTAGTGGGCTAGCATTTACTGATTTTGCATCACTCGTCGTCGTCCTATTTTTGGGACTTGAGTAGTTAGCCTACTGCTCCCAGAAGATTGTGATGATCGTGAGAAAGCGAGGGAGCAGTCTTTTACCAGTGTCTTTTGCACAGGCAATAAATTTCGTGGACATCGCTTATCTCTACAGACAATATGTTAAAAAGTCCTGTCTTGTCTCTCTCTGTCCGTGTATAGCGTGAGAGGTAGGTGAAGAATATGTATATAACTGTGTGCGAAAAAAGAACATGGTTGTATCGATTTGTCCAAAAAAACCTTTTCTTTTCGTCCCTTGTTTCCAAAAGTGGAATACATTTCCGCACTCGTTTCCAATGTTTTTGCTGATGGACTTAAACTAATGTTTTAGAAACTAGAATTTTGGTTCAACAAGGTGAAACAGGGAGAAAAGAACTGTAGCTCTGCTCAGAAGACGCATTGTTGAGAGAGTATATGCCAATTTCTCCGACAAAGGAAAAGACCATTTCCTTCACATTACGTCTGTCACCGAACAACTAATCTATCTCAATGAATAGTGGAACTTTGTGATGTATGTGAGCAGAGAAATGGGCCTTCCCAGGACAGTAACTGAAAATCCGTCTCCGTGCTTGCTTTCACTGCTCCATTTCAAACGACTATGTTCATTTTGACGGATTGGTGCAGCCAGAAACAAATCCAAATACTGCTTCTGAAAGCTTCGCATGTCCTTTTCTTGACATTTTATTCTTGTTGTACATCTCACTTTTTGACCTAGAATTTTTTCCTGTCAGTTTCAAATCTGATTTACTGGAATTATTCTTTTATTTTGCAGCTGATAAAAATAAAATTCTCATATCATTATTATTATATTCGGATATTAAATAAATGAACATGTTTATAGAAACTCATTTAACGATTTTATAGTAACAATATGATGAAAGTTAACAAACACGAAAAAAACTAACAAAGTATTCAACAATCTAGAAGCATGAAAACTCACTTTTTCCCTCTTTTCGGTTTGTTGAGAAGAAATTTAAAATTTTATGAATACTAAATCCCAGCAAAATAGAAGAAAGCCAACTTTCTTTCAGAGTTGTAATGCAATTTGCATCTCATTTGCAACTTGTTCTTTCCAGGTTTTTCCTTGTGTCGGTTTCTTCCTTCACCCTTATATTCCGTAGCCCGTTTTATTTATGGCTTCTCGCCTACCGTTTATAATAGGTAGCTAACTTCTACAATGAATGAAACAATTGGATGCTTAAGTTTGATGGAAGGATCATCAACTAGAATTACAGGAAGGTGAAATAATGGAAAAGTGAAGAAGCTGTCATTTTGAATACTGGGAGATTATGTAAGCTAATACAATATGCAAGGAAAACTCGTTAGTGAAAGCAACCTGTGAACTTTCCCCCAAGCAATTCCAAAACAGCCTTGTCTCGTTTATCCTGCAATTTGCACCCATTTATTTTTTTCTTACTGGCAATTCAAAATCACACATTTAATTACCAATAACCAAAAGTGCAGTAAGTTTAGATAATTGAGATTTAAATTTTTATCAGAGTGTTGAACTCTGTTCGATTACCAAAGTTTCCAAACACAATTTAAATATCTATTTATAAGGGAAGGAGCTATACGCCATGCAGTAGTATGTATTGTGAACTATTCTGAAGTGTTGTCTACTTGAGAAATTATTATTACATATTTAATAATAATAACAATGTGGAATATATGAAACTTTGTAAGACTATATGTAGATGGAATTAATTATAAATTATTCCTACACATACATATTAACACTTTGTAGGTAGTTGAAGCTTTGTGTTGAGGAAATAAATGGGCACATATTAGATTCCCGAGTTTTCCCTCCCCATTTAAAACAATAGAAGGAACATTCCAAGCCTCATGATAATCATCAATGATAACGATTATGGGATAACATTACACTGGGTTAATTTCAATACAAATTTGTCCGTCTTCTACCTCACAGACGACGAATTCAACACTTTCAATTAAGCTAAACAGCGTGTTGTATTTGGGTAAAATTGATGTGAAGCAGAGCTTACGGGCAATAACAGTCTTAATGACGATAATATGAACATCATTAATTCAATGAGGTGAGGATTAAATCCGAAAAGGCAGAGCCTTGTTTCTCTTGTTAGTATTTTTTGTGATATATTTACCTACATTCCTCAAAGTTGTTACTTGTTGTGTTTCCAAAACTTTTCAATGAATACAAAAATAACACCTGGATTTTATTTTAGTACTTGAATAAAAGTTTTGTGTAAATGTTTGCACGTTTCTCGTTAGTTATATGGTTAGATTAAAAGTTTAATTAATGTTAGAAATGAATCTATGTAACAAACAAGGAAGATCCTTACGTAGGGGATAAGTTTCATTGTTCGTGATGGATGGGCTAGGATACTGAAACAAACTGGGGAAATTGGCAGTGAGGTAGTCAAACTGCGTTGCTCATGAACTAAACTAATAGTACATCCAGAGTTAGGGAACAGACAATTCCGATTAATCTAAATTTTACGGTTTTCTGTAGTGGGGAGAGAAGTAAATTTAGAAGGTATTTTGAGAAGGTAGATTTGATTCTAACTTGTGTATGCATTCAGATTGTAATTTGAAATTCTACACTTTGAATGGGGAGAAAGTTGAATTAGAACTCAAAACCAAACCAAAAATTCCAGTCAGTTCCTTTGCTTTTGGGGATGAAAGTTGGTCATTGAATTGGACATTTGAGCGAGGATTGGTTCGGTTTTCAGCTGAATGAATGCTTATTGGAAAAGTGTAATAATTCAAGAGGAGGCAATTCACACTTTAATAAAGTTTCTCCCCTGACGTTAATTACATTTTACAGATAGTAGAGACAATTAGTTAGGAAAAATAGGATATCTAGACATTATGCGAATCCATTCTATCGCATTCCTTTTATCTTTGTAGGTGAAAGCTAGAAGATTATGGATGTGATGTAGTTAGCGAGTTAGTTAGTTTGATTGGCTAGTGGTGGGGTGGAAGGAGAAATTAATGGTCTTGGGAATGAGTTGAATGGGATACGAGATGTTTGTCTGGTAAAATAAGCATTTTTCATCTATCCCGTCCCTCGATTCTCGTTTATCCTCTCCCTTCCCATATGTACGTTTCATGTTCCAAAACTTGGAACAGGTCGGTAGTGATCAGTAATCCTCTGTCATTCATCATTACACACACTCCCCAGTTTATTTCCAACCAAGATTCCTGTTAAACAAGTACCCGCATCACCATTTGCACAAACCCGGGTGACTCTAACCCACCGTAAATTGGCCGGAAAAAAAGTGTCGCACAAATCCCACCATCAACCAAACAAAGGTGAACAAGTGAGAGCCAACTCACACTGACATCAGCCAGCATCAAGTAAAAAGTAGTGAAAATAATAAATCCAAACCTTATATTTTCTACATACGACACTTTTATCTGGCCCTTCTTTATTAAAAAAAAAAATATGCAAATGCCACCAAAATCTGGCAATTTTATTGGTCAATATACAAGTTAGATCAATCGTTGGAAATGAAGGTGGCAAGTATTGGATAGTGTTTACGCAGCAGTTTCACCATTTGTCCTTGTCTCATTTAAACAAACTTGAATTGCAGTAGGGAGATAGAGATTTTCAAAGAGAAAATTGAGGGTTATTGCTAACACTCGTTTCCTGCACGTTCGTATCCCAACAAAAAAAGTTGTCAATTTTTAGCAAATCATTGGAAACGTTTGTTATATACATACAACTATTGAATTCAGAACAACAGAAAGGACAATGACTTTGCTACACACAAGTTTGCTGCATTTTGGAGCGTGAACTTCTGTTTGGACTTTGTTTGGTATCCAGGAACTTGGAACTGAACTTTGCTTTTGTATTTTGGCAATCGCTTCATTCCCTGCATCATCTCTAGAATAGAATCGAACGAGGTCCATTGCTGGGGGGAAAGTAGAGGGCAAGCGAGAGAAAGTTTGTAAGTAAATTGTATATATGCGTGGTCCGACTTTTGTGTTAATACATCCAGCACTAACCAACTTTGTTCCTGGACAAGGTTTTTCTCAATTCTAAGCCACAAACCAGCCTCAAAGCTATTCTTTCTCTCTGCTTTCAGACTTTTGATAACTTTTTCCTATTTTGTTCTTGACTTGGAACTAGAAACTGTCCAACAATTGGAGTGCTAGATGCTTTTAGTCCTATAATAACAATAATAAGCACCAATAAGTAAACGTATAAGAAGATGTATGTAGCATGGCTCAATGGGAACAAGCACGTATCAAATTAAAGATTGAGTTTGATACATTTGGACTGGGCAATAAGATACATAAGTATGTATTGCTGAAAACGACGGAAATAAATTGATGTCTGGACCATACAGTTTAGTTAGGGGCTCCCTTTACTTAACTTTTTTTTTCTCTCGCCCTTTTAGCCAGACCAAAATGATTTGTTCTGCCGGACATTCAGCTCATCCATACAGTTGGACAGAGAAACGTCCAGCAAATGATGGAAATACATGAACAAAAGTTGTAAATGTAAGCACCTTCTGAAGAATATCCCAATTTATTTCTTTTAGCACACCCCTTCCTTGTAAACTACCGGCCTTGTCTTAAACCATCGATTATAGGATCACTTTTTGGCCCAGTTATTTTATTTGGGACTAGAGAAAATAACAAGTAGAGAAAAGGATTTAAGAAAATCACTCGAATCATGTTATCTTAACAATTGCAATATTCCAGAAATTTTGATTCTTTGAGTTGTATGCTCTACATATATATTTTGAGTAGCGGCTGATACCTTTAAAGCTAAGTTGTCAACTTGTACAACTTTGGAAAGTAGATTTTTGCTATATAACAAGTAATCACCATAACCGAGCTTTCATAGGGATTATCGTTTGACCTAACTTGAATTCTTCAGTGTCGAACATTAACTTAGTCTTCGCAATCCGTCCATTCAGTAGGCACATAGCAAAGTTGTATTTTTAAAGCTCAATGTGCTATTTTCATGAGCGTGTACCAGGTCGTGGTAATGTTTTATAGTTTCTGTAAGAGATTTTTGCTTCCACTGAAAGAACTTAACCTTACAAGAGGAAGGTCGTCCAAAAATACAGACCGGCCAGAGAAAAAGATATCTAAAGGAGATTGCAAATACTTTTGTACATATAACCCTCTGAGTACTTTCTCTGAGGATCTCGTCGCGTAAATCTCACTCTGCTATAACTAAAGATTATAAGTGTAAGACTAACTAACAATAAAGTTAAGCCGTTTATGGGAGCAGAGCAATGGACGCCCTTCTTTTCTTCAAAAATCTCACCCTATTTACAATTCAAGCTTAACTCTCATTTATTTTTAAGAGACTGTCTTAAGCCTCTTCTGTATTTACTTTTAGGAATAAAAATTACTAAAACTAGAGGCTAAACAATGGTCCAAAAGATTTTGCATTAACTACTATAATGTGTTCTGCTGATACGTACACTCATTATTACTCGATTGCTATATATATGTATATATACGTGCAGTGAAATAGTCAGTAATTTAAACTGGCTAAATCAAATAGTGGGAGGATCACAAGCTGTTGAAAAGTCTTCTTGATCTAAGGCTCAATGCCTTTCTCTCAGATTCACTTGTTTTACAACTTCGGCATTTCTCCAAACCGCTGTCAATGCAACTTTGTAACCTACTTTTGGTTACAACAATTTCAAAGCGCAGTGAAGGGCATGAAAACCTGCTTCTCAACACAATACAAACATATTACATGATAACAAAAAGCAAGCAAAGAGAATGGTCAAATTATTATTCCTTTTGTCTTTGAAATTCTATTAGAAGCAACCTACTAAAGTAATTTGAAGTTTTTGCTGCAACACAAAACATGGCATTGGCTAGTCGTTGTCACAAGAGAAAGTTTCCCTTTTATATTAGACAGCATTCAAGTTTAGTGAAAATATACTGTACTTATACAGTAGTGTGTGTCGAACAAAAGGTTGAAATACGACACTTATTAATTATTCCAAAAATACACATTTCGTGAAAACAAAGTTTCATATTTGCTTTTGTCCTTTATGAGAATTGCCAGAATGCCATTACATCATGCAATGTTTTAAATATTTACCTCAAGTCCCATCTTTATTCAATTATCTGTCATCGCTTTTGTTAATCTGTCATCTTTATTTGCGTGTACGCATATACATAAACAAGTGATCACCCTAGAATATTTATTTATCAGTAATGAAAATATGTATTGACTTGAATGACTTTCTCCATAAACGAAATAAATTAATTATAAGAATAACTTCATATGTATTTATTTAGCATTAACCTGCACAATGTAAAATTGACTGGGAATGCATACAAATTCCTCCTAACTAAAACTGAAGGATGTAAAATCATTAAAAGTTAAAGGAAAAATAAATATGTCTGAGAAAATCTTTTGGGAATTTTACAATCAACAAAAGCACTTTGTCATCAAAATAAAAAAAACGGTTGTAAAATGTTGGCACCATGGGATAGAGTCTACTAAAATTCAAGAGAATATATCAGATAATAGACATAAATATGTATAAATAAATCCGATTGTTCTCCTTTCTCTTCCGATTTAAGTCCAAAAAAGGATCCTCGTTTATTCCCAAAATATGCTGTCAATTGTGAATAGAAAGATATTTGAAAATATTGTTGGTTATGTGGTGGATGTTAACACACTTCAATCAAATTCATATTTCTAGACTGTAAATATGGTTTCTCTTTAACCCCGTTTCATATCAGACACCAGGCAAAGTAATGCAACGAAACCCCAAATTTTCCCATACCAATATTTGTTCGCAATTTTCTTTGCAATCAACAAAAGAAAAGAAACTTTGTGCAAACATTCTAAAACTCTATGTGGCCCAGTGTTTCAGCCTTTCAACGAAAACTTTCTTTCTCTCCGTCTAGGACTCAAGGGTCTATTCACTTCAAAAAATAGGCATTTCGGCGATTTGGCTCAATTCTTTTCTTTAGATTTTATATTCTGGCAAGAGTAATAGTGTTGCCGATTTTCACTTTTATGAAGCAACCTCACTCTCCACCGATGTAGAATAATTTTTAGGATATTTGGGATTCAGAAAGAGTAGTTTTAGCTCTGAACAATTTCCAGTTATGAGGTCATTGAATCTTTTCAAAAGAATTGATAAATTATTGTTGTTGTTCTTGTTATTTGTGTTTTGCACTACAAACATAAAAACACTCAAGTCTGTAATACTAATGTGATAATAGCACTCGTTTTTACAAACACATGTATCTACACTTTCATTGAATATATCTTGTTGATTCTTGATATTTTTTGACAATAAAAATTGACTACACTGCACATACGCAATCTTGAAATATATATTGTTAAACAAATGCACCGTATAGCTTATTCGTGATGCGTATATCTATATGCATGTAAAGAAACCGCACAGTACAATCAAAAGTATGTATGGAATGATGTATTACTGGTAAAAATGAATTCTCAATTTTCTGAAGTAGGACTCAAATTTGAAAAATATCTAGTGAAGCATTATATAATATGAAAAGATATCGTGATTTGAAGAAGTGTAAGCGTGAGCTGGATTCTAAAATTATATCTTTATTTCCTTCCTTTCCCATGCTCCAATCCCACCCTGTCATGAATATCTAGTCATGTATGACACACACAAAAAAGTGAAAGCAAAGTTTGACATCGAATCTGGTTGCTCTGAATTCTTTTTTCTTATACTCTCAGAAAAAAATCCCTTGGTCCCTCTTTGCGTATTCATATCTTATCTTTTCAAAAAGCAAGTAAAACTTACTATAAAAGAAGTGTTCTCTATCTAAATTTCAATACCTATATTAACTACATAGAATTATGCAAACTTGATAGCACTTTTGCAAAAGATTAGTTCGTCTTTATTAGATTGAATTGGAAGTAAGTGAAGCATGGTAAGAGTACTACTTATATACGATTAACTCAGATTGTACTCGTATACAAAGCCTGAAATGTTAAAAAATACCTACAACCCTTTTCGTGTCATAATAATAAGGAAAATTACCCAAGTCACAGAGTTAAGTAAAATTGAAGGGGTAGCAGAGTAATTTATGCACAAGGTTATATCTGACAAGTTGGATCCCAGCCTATTCTACTATTTCTATCTCAATTTAGGAGGATTTCGTCTACTTGGGTTAAGTGAACTGTGCTCCCTTGTGAGATGGAGGAAAGTCATTTGCCTGAAAGCTCCTTTCAAATCCAACCAACTTCCCGTCATCAAGGTTGAAGAGAAAAGGAATTCAAACAAACCTCAATGTTAATTGTTTATCTGTGGCAAGATAATCTTGGAATTCCATACAAATTAAAAGAAGTGCTTTCCCATTGTATCTATTTCCTTCATATAAACACTTTGGATTGTCATTTCAAAGTTATCGTATAATTTTACTACCAGAACTTTCCAGGGTGAAAGTTTGTTCTTTGATGTTATAATCTGAGTTTAATTCATGCCGACGAGAATTTATATTGAATCTGATAAAATATTGCATATGTATATAGCATAACATCCAGTTCAAGGGTATCAACGGAAATTTGCATGAAAGCTTTCAAAAGTTGTATAACTCAATTTATTTAGATAAATGCAACATTTATCTAAATTAAAATGAAAGTGACCCTGACGCTAATTCCAAATTTAGAGATTTTCACACATCCCTAAATCTCTTTCATTTTGCCATTAATTCTTCTGAAGAATAGAGTTGCGGTGAACTAATGTCTTATAGTGAAAGTAATAACTGATATAATAAATTACCCTGGGAAAATATAAACAAAAGCTCTAACCAAGGACATTACAAACTATGCGGAGCAAAAACAAGAAAAGGGTAATTTGGTCATAACATTTTAAGTTTGCACTTTCCCCGACCAGTAAATATGTTATTTGCTTTGATGAAGAGTTCTCAGCTTTTCTTGGCAACATTTCCAAATTACAAGCTGACTTTGCCAGTGTTATACTTCTTGTTACTCTCTTGAGGGAAAAACAGAGTTTGTAATCAAGATTGATTTCCTAGTCGCACTTTCTCCTTGCTTTCACCAACAAGACGAACTAAGTGACTTGTTTCGTCTTTGAATGTATACAATATATATATTATATGCACGTCTTTTCTAGGTCTACACATAAGCCTACAAAGAAAAAGAAAGAAGCAATAGTTGGCCGATTTAGTTGATATTTTGGTATTCCCATTCCCTACTTTCCAAGTTTGAGAGTAAATCCACTGAGAAAGCAAGTCAGACTCAACTAAAAGCTTTATGTTATTCCTCTAATAGTCTGCCCAATCTCGGTGTATCATCACAAAAGTGTGTCGCAAATGCCTTTTCCTTCCCATTCCCAATATTTTCCATTACACACATTTCCTTCCCACTCTTTCTCTTTACTTTCTCATCAATGGAAGTGTTGAGCAAGTTATAAGCTTAACTCCAGCCCTCTACCTTTTCAGACAAAGTGAGAAATAAGAAGAAAGATGATTATCTTTTAAGCGCTTTCACTCTCTTTTATCTATCTCCTCTTTCACTAATCCCAAAGAAATATAAATGCACAATGTACAAGTTGTTTCTTAAACTAATTAAAGGTGTTTTTCACCCATAAAATCTCTAAAAATATAAGGTATATAAGTATAAGGATTTAACCGACTGACAGGATACATCAAATGGCTTTCTCTTTCCCAATGTTGCAAACTTTGTTCTCCATTTAGCAACTTTCGCGTAACTCATACCAAATAATATTATAAAAAATAGAACCGAAAGATTGGCGGAAAGCTAGAGCTAAAATACCACTAAAACACTGTTTTTTTTAGCAAGCCATCTATTTTATTTTTCGATACGGAACGAAACGAATAACTCAAAAGAAAATCTCAGCTCAGTGTCCTACAACTGTACATGAAGATTTTCAGTTTGTTTGGCTTCAAGAAAGTTCTTAGACGTAAAATTACTTAGAGCAAAAGTAATTCCCAAGTTGAGTAATCCTATCTTAGATCTATGACATTTGTAAAGCCCAAGAACTCCTCTTTCCCATACATCATAATTTTGCGGTGACGTTCTGCATTGATTGCCCTTTCCCCACCTTTACTATTTATTCTACTAAAGGTCCTTTCATTCTCTGTCACTGACTATGCGGTAAAGCTGAAATTGAAAGGACGACGAAATCTTTTATACACACATAACTTCTTTCATCTATATCTAAATCTATTTATATAAGCAACGGGGCAAAAATACAGATTAAGATGACCAATCTCTATGAAAAGAACTAAAGACAAATCAGATTTGAAGTCGTTAGAACATTCTAGGTTCGTAGGTTCGTTTCTCTGAAAGTTATCTGCTTAAAGAAATTTAGAAACTCATTCCAATGTTTGTACACAGCCAGACAAATCTTTTAATTAAGTTTGGCAGTTCTAAGGTAAAGAAAAGTTATATAATCAGGAAAGGAAGCCTCCTTTTTCTCATTACCTGCAAATATGATTATCACTTTTTAAAAGTACTAAAGTGTATGGTTTGTTTTTACGCAGAATTGAGCTAAATAAATTGAGAGATAAAATATGATGTAGAATAATAATATTACTTGGAAATTCCAAGTTGGAATTTGAATAGCTACGTGTTCAAGATGACAAACTTTATTCCACATAAGGACAAAAAGAAATTATATGAATTGAAAACCAAAATTGAATTGGAACACTGAGCATTCGATTTGCTTGGAAATTAGTTTAAGAAAAGTTTTTCTTTTGATATTTTGATTGAAAAGTTAGTTCAATTAGCTTGATGGATAATCACGATTTTCCTAATACTTGTTTTCCAGCTTTCGCACTCGTACAAATAGAATGCCCGAAATTATTAACTTTTGCATAAGTCTGAGTTTTTAAATGCAAGTGATGGATGAATGCTTTTTTAATCAACTTCACTGAGGATTTTGACTATGCTGATCAACGCAATGTTGTTTAAAAAAGACTATAAAAAATCAGTAGATAAAAAGGGCATCTTACCGTGACAGTTGGACGTCAGTGATAGAGTAATAAAAATTACGATGGTGGTAATCACTCCGCTAGATCCTCGCTTTTTCATCATTTTCTTTCGATCATGAAGTAAAAGATCGTGCAGAATCATCGATAATCCCATCAAAGAAAACATCATTGCAGATTATATTGATATTTTCCCAGTTCAACTTATGTCATCGGACAAGAAAATCGGGGTGACGTTAGTCTGTGTTGTACGTGTCTGTAATTTTACGGCTTCAAATCGATGTTGCTCCAAAATTAGAGTTCTCTCACAGTAAAAGATTATTACAAGTAAGCACTAGTGGAGTTGTAAATTTTTATCACTAGTGCACAACTAAAGAACGACACTAAAGAAACGGTTTTTTTTGTCTGCTAAAACAGTTTCTTATCTTTAGGACATCAGATGCTGAAGTGTGTCACCACTACAGGGTTTAAAACACAAATTTATTTTTATATCAATTGAGCTAAAAAATGTTTGAAAATGGATTACAGAAAAAGTGGTTTTATGGCCCGAGTTTTTTTTTGCAGGAGCTTGCTTTCAGGTGAAAGAAGCACTCATTGTTCAATAATAAGAGTTAGAAAACACTTTTTTCGTTGTTCATTACCTTTTTAGATGTGTGAACCTTGTTTTAGTCTTCCAGATCTTTATTTCTTTTACTGCTCACTTGTTTTATGATTATTGTCCTTTACGTGTCCACTAACCGTTAAACCATCTCATTGGGTAGAAATTCGAGTCCTCGGGTCTGCAATTTAAAGAAAAATATGTATGTGGTTAGTGGGTGAAGCAATTGGCTAAGATCTGCACAACAGTTTGAAAAGTTTAATTTGGATTCTCAAAAGAATTTACAACCAAATTGCTTAACAGGATTGGTAATTTTCAAATAATACTAGAACAAGCATGCACAAAGTGTTTAATATTTCATTTGAAGCAACCGTGTAAAGTTTTAATTATAAAGTCTGAAGCCTCTGCTTTCATTATGTCTAATTAAAATTTAATAAAATGTCAAAGGATTCGCAAAGCAAATATTGACAGCCATTCAATGTCTTGCTTATCGTTAGTGCATTATAACCATCCTGTTGTATCATTATTGTTTAGTTTGGAAACATCAACAAAATAGAGAGGATGTCAACAGTGCGACCTATTTCAAATTGTGTTTTGGGTAGATAAAAGACTTGGAATTAAAAATATTAGTCATGTAAGACAAAAATAAACAGTTTAATGATATTCACAGACCGCAACAAAGTACCAAATGGTTTGGAATTTATACACATCCGATAGCCAATGCTTTCCTATAGTGAAGCAGCTTTTTTAGTAAGAAAACCTTGAATCTTGATCTAGAATCTTGATCTAGAAGAAGTGGTTTCCTCCAGCACTGTTGGGAATAAGCGGATATCTTGCATTTTATAGAGATAATAAATATTGGGACATCTAGCATCATCTATCCCGTCCAATCATTCTTAAGATAAGCGGAGAAAGATCCCATGTCACTTCATCCTGAACCACGAGAAGAGGATTACGCTCTGCTTCCCTCAACCAGCCAGAGACGAAGAGAAAGGATTAAGGAAACTGGAGCCCGGAATTTGGAATGAATATGAACAGCATTAGATACTTGCTTAAAGTTGCTCTTTCTTCAATCTCAGTCCGGCTTTAACTTTGCATAAATGCCTTTGTAGAGTTTCTCAGAAAATTGAAACGAAATATCGCACATTACATAACCATGCAGAATCAGAAATTGTATAATGCCATTTAAAATGTGCAAGCCAATAATTTTGCTTTACATAAGTATAAGTATAATAGCATTTCATCAAGCGGATTTGTTTGGCTGGTTATTTGCAAAATGCTTTCCTAGTGGCTAAACTTTCTTTAACTTCATTTGAGAGTAAGCTAATGAGCCCGAGGAATCGTATTGAAATTCGGATTTGGGAATTGGAACTATTTAAACTGAAACTAGTTCAACGTTGTCAAACTTGTATTTATTTACTTTGTTCGACTTTGAACCAAAGAATGTGCTTGCATTACAAAATAGTGAATGCATTGCCAACTTTATACAGTTCCATTACGTCGAATTCAATTATTCCTCTCAAGTTTAGCTGAGAGTTCTGGACTTTGGCTCTGGTTTGTACCTCAGATTAAATTAGATTGAGTGGTTTTCTTGATCAATAAATTGAATGTGGCTTTTGGTTTGGAGGAATTCTACGGAAAGAGGGTTAGGTCAAGCAGATCTGTGCCTTGTTACTCAGGTTGTTAACAAAAAGTTGTACACAAACTATCCAATGTCGTATATGTCGGAAGGGTGTCTAAAAGTGTAGTGCAAATACAAATAAACTGAATTGGTTAAACTACTTTCAGCTACAGCGAAGCTTTAAAGAGGAAGGACGGAAGAGAAAGTTACATTTGAGGTTGATACAACGCAGTTTGTGTGTGTCTAGAGCTCAAACGCTTTGACGAATAATCCTTTGGGATGTAAAATGCACTTTCTAACCAAGAAATCTGGATGTCATATGTCTGGTTACTTCTATAATATACATTTACTCTGTCAAATCTGGTTTGTCAAATACCACTGTGCGTTGCAATAATTTACAGACCAAAGTGCAAAATTTTCGATCAAAGCGACCTAAAAACAATAAAGAAAATAATCCATTGACAATAGATATCTATGTTTGAACAGTACTACATACAAATGCGGCTATTATTGACTTTGTAATATTTGAGAAAAGGCGTAGGAGTATACATTTCAATCAGTTAGTTGTCTCATTTTCTAACAAATTACAGTGAATTATTTGTGCTCAAACAAAAAGCGGATAAACTAACAAAGGATATAAAAAGGATATAATTATTTGCGTTAACCTTTGGATTCATATTTCATTGTCCTTTACAGAGGTTTCATATTTCAAAGAGTATCATTTCATCGGCTTTGTAAAATGCCAGAAAAATAAATAATAGTTCAACAAAATCTGTTGCTCTGAATTAGAGCAAGGACAAAAGAAAATTTTTGAACGTCATTTGAAACGCCAAAACTTGAGCTACATATAATTCATTATTAGACATTAGTTTACAAGCATGTTGTGTGAAATTTAAGATAAGATGTTCTTCAATTTTTCAATTTGGATTTGTAAAAGCTGACTTTGAGGTTAAATTCTTAAATTTGGATCCAACTAGAGTGGAGGAAAGAGTAAACATTAACCGGAGAAGAGAATAAATGGGGAACATGACCATCTCTATGTCTTTGTCAGCTTTTTTCAGAGCCTAATCTTTAAAAGTCTTTTTGGCTTTCTGAACCATGACCACAAACAGAGCAGATCCCAGCCTTGTAAAAACATCCGCAACATTGTCTGATTGAAACTAATGACATATGATATATATACTTTTGCTTTATATTCTATAAATTTAAAGATCATGAGGAATGCAACAAATTTTATTTATCAAAATCTGTTTCGGTTACAGGTTTTAGCTTAATAGTCAAACCCTTGAAAGTATCTGTATGTATACAGTATTTGTTTATATGTATATACTTACGTTTAAAGATTATCCAAATCAAAATTCAAGGGCTCACTTTTACATTTTCGTATCAAATCTTTACTTTCACTTTACCAAATCCCATCATTGCATTACGAAATGGGATATTCACAATCTCTCTTTCCCACCCACATCATCACTATTTCTGCGTATTTTCTTGTGAAATTGGGAAAGAAAGGCGAAAATGCCTCTAGCCTACTTTTACACTGACAACGATTATATTATACAAAGTGTAAGCTAAAATTTTAGAGACTGAACATGTACACTAAAAGTGCCACATAACATAAGCAAATTCTAGAGAGATACTTGAGGCTATTTGCAGCCAAACCACTTATACTCAATTTCGAATTTCTCTCAACTACTTCATTCATCATTATCGTTATCATTTAACGACTTTTCTCGAGTGTACTCATTATGATATTATGATGACACCCAAAACTAAATATCAAACGGTGCTATTGTCAGAGTCTCTTCGCATATTATATTTATTCGTCTCTACTTTTCACGATTTATTCTTGTGTAATGCAAGTGAAGAGCTTTCCTTTACCCATCAAGAGGGGATTATTTCCTTGAACAAATATGTTGCACAGGTATACAGATAAGCACTTAAAATTATGGCGAAAACTACTAAAGCCTTTTAAGTAGCTCACAACAGTCACAACTTTCGTATTATGAAAAGTGGTATTTGGTAACTCTTCAGCGTGAAGGTTATCGAACCGCGTAATTTACACTGAATTTTCTGTTGTGGTTGCAATGACATGCCTTCAAGTGGTTTTGTACTAAATAAGTATCCACTTAAATCAAAAACAACTTGTATGTTCTATAGATATACACTTGAGTGCTTATTAAAGAAAACATGTTAAATTGCCCCAGGATATTTGATTCTTACTTTCTCCTCCTTTTCATTATTATAAGCTACCTACAGGAGTTTCTTTCAAAGTGCTTAAACTGTTTTCAGTCCCTCTACATAAGGTACATACTTACAATGGAGATGATTAAATATTTGAAGTGGAATTGTTAGCATGAGTGGGAGAAACCCCTTGTTTTGTTTTTTAGAATTTCTCTAGTTGTTTTCGCTTTAAAATTCCAATATAAAGTCATTTTTAAACTTTCAGTTGCACTTTCAAAGTAAGAACATAAAATCAAACAAAATTGATGTGTTCCACTTTCACCAGTGCACTGGAGAGAGAAAGAGTGAAATATGAATCCTTTTTTGAAGCCCTATTGACTTGACTAAATATATATGCATAGAAAAGACTACTGGATTGACGAAGTTGACGATCTGGTTTATCCTGAATAGTGTTGATTTTACTGTGAAAGGAATTTTATGGCTATGATGAAGAAAGTTTCGAAAATGTAGTTCCATCAAAAACTTTAGTGAAAGTTGGCTACCTTGAAAACCCATCCTTGTTTTTGTGTTCGGGCAAAAACAAAATGTGCAGGACAAGTTATAATATTAGCTCGCCATACTGGGGGAGATATTGTTTTGGTCATGTCCGCCCGTCTGTCACACTGACATGGGTTTCAAGCAAGTTTTATATTGGGATTAAAGAGTCAAAATTTTACTTTTAACCATGTTTGACGTTAAGTTGTCTTTAAACGAAATATAGTTTTGTTGATAATTTCAGTTTAAAATTTATTAAGCATTTAGAAGACGAGCTATTTTCAACGTTTTACAAAGTTTTACTGTTTGTTTGTTTCGTGTTTTGATTCGTTCTAAAACAACAAAAATACTACAGAACATAACAACTTTTGTAACTTTTGATTAGTTTATTGATTCTATTTTTAATTTCGATAAAACTCAATTAGTTGTAAACCGTGTAGCTTTTCCCCAAAAAAATGAGTTTCTATTTTGTTTACAAAAATGAGATGGAAAATTTTCCAAAAGCAAATAATTTCTACATTCATTCTTCTGTCAACACTTTTAGATAATTTATATATACTAAATACTTGTTGATGAAAGCCTTTCAATTTCTATAATTTGTTGAAGAATAACTTTTCAAAAGTTGTATCATATCTCTAATGCATAGGCTCTATTGCACCTATGCTTACGTACATCCATTGATATATTGAATATACGGATGATCCTTCCAAATTCCAATCCGATATCAAAGCATCACATATTCTATTGATTTCACTTTCGCTCTTGTCACTCGGTGGCTTCTTTTTACTAACCCTATGGGGTGGCTTTGAAGAGTTTCTTTAAATCCAACCCATTTCTTTGATCTTTGAATCCCAAATAAAGGGTTTGTGGTGAAGATAACCAGTGCGTAGTTGATGAATGGTCTAGACTGTCATCATCTCAAAGATGTGAATTAGGAGGATTGAATACTATCAAACTCTTTATGACAGGGAAGAGAAAGTGCAGAGAAATTTGAGTACAATGCCATTAAATTAGGTGCAAGGTCATGGAATCAGAAAGACCAATGAAATGTTAAAGCTCCCATTTCCTTTGTAACATTAGCCCGTTATGGGGATGGTTAAGTTGCATCTCTTATCATTCTAAGCTTCGTTGTCCTCTTAGCACATCTCCGCTATTTGTCATTTGCTTTCTTCCCTTTCACTAACATTTTGCCCGCATTCACAAAACAGAGCACAACAGTCTTTTGGTATGTCCCCAACGTCCATTGTACAGGACATAGCTCAATGAGCTTGAAATTAGGAGATCTGACTCGTTTGTACAACCACAAGAATGATGATACTTTCATTTTTAGCTCGTAACTCTGCTGCCAAACTAATTCAGTCATCTTATCTCGTTGCCAGTACAAATGAGTCTTTTTCACATGGTTGACATCGATTCTGGAATGGGAGCAGAAGCCACAGACGTTCTAATCAGGATAAATAGGCTGCATATAAGTTCCTAATAGGACGTGACACCGAACTCCTCATTTTCTCCAAACTCATCAACTGGGACTGACATTCATCTCAGCATCGTCCATCTCTAAATTTTGCCCCAAGCCTTCATCAACTAAGTTAAGATATCGTAGGAACAAAGTATGACAAGGACAATATGTTACACACCCAGAAAGCAAGGTCGTTTTTTTCACCTTCATCAACTAAAGTGGTGATAACTTTTCCTCCTACGTATGTACGATAAAATCTTACACCAGGCCTCTGAAAGCATATTATTTTCAATATTGACAGCAAAGAACAAGAAGGATTTCAAACTCTTTTTAGCGTTTTCTCAATTTTACTTGGTCGTATTTGATATACTAGTGGTTCTTGATCCATTATTTAATTTTTACAGTTATTCTAAAATCGCAGATTCAGCGACTAATTTCATTAAGCCCAAAAGTGTGCCCCCTTCCCTTTATTCAGGAAGATGAGAACTTTGAAAACAAAAAATGGCCTACTTGATTTTCCTTCTCCTTTTCAAGTTTTAAATGGAACAAAGTTGGTGAAAGGAGAAAGCGATTGGGAAAAAGGATGAAGAGGCAAAATTTTGGGTAAGTAAATAGAGAATCTCAAGTGGAAACCCAACCTGAAAAAATATTTTTGACAAAATTGTGAATTGGGCTGTAAACCTGAAAGATTGAAGTTCATTCTTAAATTAAGTATGCAAATTGGTACCTATCAAAACTTTTTTTGGTTGATGTAGCACTAAATGAGTATGACAATACATGTGTGCTTTTTGTCCATATAAAAGGAAGATGAAAATACCTTATTCATAGTTTACGCTAAATCTAATAAATCTGTCTATATGTAAGGACTTTGTTTTTGTTTTCAGTAATTTTGTGTAGGTTTTGTTGAAAAACAGATTTATATTTATGCATGTATCTGTAACGATGCGTAGTTATCAAATTTCGAATGAAAATTAAATTATAATCTTGCCCCATCAAAGTTTTCGTGACAAGATAATAAAATATATACACAATAGTTAAGAGAGTTTGAAGCCTTTTAGCTTTGTAATATGGAATTAGTTCTTTGAAATTTGAGCTAATTAAATTTTGACTTAAAACGTAAGCCGACGAGAAGTTGAATTGGTTTATGTAGCTGTGAGCAGCCTTTTCAACAATAGTAGGGCATGATCTCATTGAAATGTTCATCGCATTTCTCTATAATCAGCTCAAGAATTAAAGGCACCATGCCTGATCCGAATAAATACCTATTTGGCACCATTATATTGGTACATAAATATTCTTATTGCGTCTTTCAAATGTACATCAAAATAAATGTCAGTCACTCAAGAGTGCTGACAAAGCAGTTCTACTTTTGATCAAATTCTAAAGGAGAGAAATGTTTACCCCCATTTCAATGAAATATTAAATTAAAATGTCTAGCTTTGTGTCAATTTCAATCTTGGTAAATCATTTTGCTTTGATTGACAAACATGACAATGTCTTATTTTGATATAAAGTAAATATCAGTTAAATCAGCTTCATGGTACATATGTAAAAGAGAAAGGTCGGGTTACGTGAAAAGAAGAAAGTCGAATAAAAGGCTTTGATCCAACACTGTAATAGCAAAGTTAATGAAAAGTTTATATATTATATAAGACTGTATCCAAAAAGTAAACAAGATTAAATTAACCAAGGCAGTCAAATCACGCAGCTTAACATATCACGTCAACAGCTAAAAGCAGCACGAGTTTGCATGATACTTGGTTTTATAAGGATTAGCATAAGGAAGTTGTTGTGACAGGTGAAGGAAATAATGTGTCTTTAATTAGTCCTTGATGTTAGTTTTGATAACGTTCACGATTCAACCAAAGCTCATGTCATGTGGGGCCAACATGTTGATACCTGTAATGTTATAATTAATCTTGTCAGCCCAAAGTGACACTTTTGTCTTGCTACAAGAAAGCACAATCTGGTTGGAATTAAGGCACTGTCCATGTTGCGAGCATACTAAACGAAAAGCTTGTGGCTTCACCTGTAGTGCAAAGCTTTTAGCACTTTCTCTAAACATGTGCAATAGTGCATTACCTTGTAAACTCATCCCTATATGTTTGCCGCTGACAAAGTGAAAAGTAGGCAAACTCGTCTTCTTAAAAGCTTGCCTGTGTACCAGAAAAGTTAAATTAACGCCCTGCAGCTTTCTCCATAAACTTTTCTCAGAGACACATTATGTAAATGGTAGGCTCTCGTGGCTTCTGCTAACTGTCCAAATTATTTTACACTCTTTTAAGTTTTTGGTAGGCCAAGTTGGTTTTTGCATGTGTTTGAAAATCTGCAGACATGTAATATTACCATATATCCTTCAAAAGAGATAAACTGTCGTCACTCATTCATAAAAACAGCAAAAGCTAAAAAGTCACTGGATTTTGCAGCTCATAGTCAAATGCAGTTTACTGGGAGTGCAAATCAGTGCAAGGCTGAAGGGAGAGGAAGCTGGGGACATTATCGTTTTATGATGAAAGAATGTCAGTATCCGCCGCCTGGTAAATAAAAAAAGAAAGCAGAACAAGAGTGAGATTAGAAGTATCTTCCCCAATCCAGTCATATAACTCCTCTGTGGGGATAAATGGGACGTTGGTTGTAAAGTGCGGACTTCCTCCTTTGGCTTTCTCCCTTCATTCCAATCGTCAGTCCTCAGCAAAGTGTGAGCAAGTTTCTTTGGAAGAAGGAAAGTTATTCCTGAGAGGCGAATGATCAAATAAATGATAATGGCTGGAGGAAGAGAAAAAGTCTTCGTAAATTATCACTCTACCAAAACCAGCCAAAACCAAATAGAGAGAGAAGAAAGCAAAGAAACCGAACAATTCAGCCGAAAGAAATCATTAGCAGCTCACATATAGGATAAGAAGGAGCAAGCAGAAGTGAGTGAGGACCAGTCACTTTCCCTTTGCAAAATTGAGGGAGGCCGAAAGGGGGTCAGTAGTGGCTCGGATTCAGATCCTGAATTATAAATCTAAAGAATGAATGCAAGAAAGGAACCCAAACGTTCTTTTTTGTAACAAAGTACTTAAACTGCACTTTCAAAATTCATTGATATACTTTGTCAAAAAAAAAGTTTGGGCTTTATTTTTGGTGTTGATCCTTGTCGTCTAGATATTAGCTTTTACATTTCTTTCCCTTTAAGTGTGACAATAATAAGCTACTTAAATATAAAAATTAAAAAAAGGTCCTATGTCCCTCGTCCAATTTATTGAGTACCCACATTTATCTGTATATAGCTTTTTCTCACATCTACGACGAGAATTTTAGAAATGCCATCCAAAATAGAAACACTCACCTATATAATCATTCGACTTTTTAAAAGTTTTATTTCTTTCTTTGTGGGTGCGGGTGTGGGAATTTATTGAAAGTTGTTTTTGGCCATTAAATGGCGTGTATATTCTGGTAGATATCAGGAATTGGAGAAATGTGCATTCTAAAAATGTCAGAAAGAGATGAAGAATGGTAATAGAAAACGAATATGACAATAAAATTCCAATAAAAGTGATATGGTTGAAAGGGAATGTAATTCTACAACCGGGCCAGGCATTGCAATGTCCCAAGTCCAAACAAATTCACCTGACGTTACAAGTCAAAGAAATGAAGGGTACTAAACTACTATTTTTATGAAAAGGGCTCTCGAGAGTTTTATTTCCTGGATGGAATTCTCTTCAAACTCAAAAGTCAATTCAAATAATCGATTGTATAATGTAGCAGCGTTATATACATATATATATATTTATCTTTAGAAAATAAAATGAATCCTGTCACAAAACCAACTATACAATATTATTAGTCTCCATTTAATTTCATTTTAGAATGTTTAAAGGCAATTTGAAAATAAAGATTACAACAGAGCATGCAAGTACCTTCTTTCACATACAAGTGCGGTAGGATATTACAAATGCCTTTATAACTAATGCTTTTTCCAAGAACTCTTCAGCTCTCACAAATTAATGATTTGAGAGAAACTTTCTCTCGAAAGTCAAGTATCAATATTTCTCTTTCGATCTATTTAATTTCCATTCGTCCTTTGCTTTGCCAATATTAAATGCTCTTAATAGTTTTATGTCAACACTTGAGAGACAACCAAAAATTCTTTTCGTATGTTGACTTCAATACAACGCTCACAGTTTGGTTATTTTATGGACATGCCTTGAAACTTACTTACATTTGAATGCAATGGAGACAGCAACTTCCTTCGCTATTTTATTCCATTGGTATCATCTGTAGACTTGGCAGGATAACACTATTGAAATTTTTGTTACTTCCCAATATATTCGAAACTGGTAGCGGAAATGCTTCTTATGTGTGCATACATATATGGTCTCAGTATCAAGTGTTTAAATTGAATGTTGGAAATTGTAAAGTTAAGAGAAGATCAATAGCCTTTGGGGGTAAAAAAGAAAATTGACTGGATCCCTCCCTTGACTTTTATTGCGTAGAGTGACAAAATTCGTATTTTAAAATATTGGTTAAATTTGCAACATTTTATTCAAATAATGCAGTAAAATTGTTTCATAATTTTATCAAGAATAATAAGATTAACTGCAAAAGAGTTTTACTTGTAAATCCACCGGATTAAAAATGTTGTGGCTGAGGATGGATCACACCACTAAACGTTTGAAGTAGCTCAATTGCATCGTTTTAGTTTTTATTGGGGGTTTGTTAGATGAACAATATTATTCCTCTAATGCCACCAAGTTCTTTTTTCTGTCTCAAAATGTGCACCTTACTGGATCAATGGTCCTCATTAAGATGTATAAAAGAAAATGCACAGATGTGAAAAGAAATGAAAAATCAGTTGAGTAAAGAAGTTGATTGCTTTCACTTTTATCAACTGCTCACCACACTCGACGAGTAAAACGTAACGTGTGCAGTCAATGACAGTTCCCACACATGGACGTGAATGTTAACCACTCAAATGCCCCAGTCAGTTTCCAAAAAGATGTGTCAGTTTCAGTTAGACTGGATAAAATTCGCCAAATTTTATGTGTCCTCTCGTAGAAATATTATCAATTGACAAATTCACGGCGAATGAGAAACGGAGAGTGAAATGGTAGTGTTATTGAGTCTGGGAATGATGATGGAGTAGAACAGTACGTGATGAAAACTTCAAAGCAACTGAGTTGGGGCGCAATGCGATGGGCAAGAAAAGTGAGACTTTCTCCCTCTCCTTTGTGACTTCTCAGGCTAGAAATCCCTAACGCTTTGCTTTGCGGATATTTCCAATGTGTCTCCTATGTACTCGGGGTTTTTGAAGTCCAGGACTCTCCTTCATTGTACTCTTATGGGGAAAGGGTGAATTCTATCCAAAAAAAAAGAGAGAACATGCGCCACATATCATACTCTACTACTTTTTAACCCCATGTAAGTATTCAGTTATATCCTGGATTGAGAAAACAATTTAACTGCAATTGATTTAACTCACTTTAATTTTAATATCAGTCATTTCTATTGGATAATTTATTTGGACCCCTACAAATACTAATTTTGGGTAGAAATGAAAGAGACAGCCAGACATGCCCATAAGGCATCATATCCATTCGTCATTTATAATTTCTTTCTGGAATATATGGAACTTTGGAAAACGTATGTAAATGGTAAATCATGTAATATATATGAGGGCAACAGTGTTTGCGAAATCCAAAGAGCAATTATTTGCTGATTTCATGGTTTGGCATGATAATACTTAATTATACATATCTGCTGTCTACTCTATTTCTCCCAGTTTGGCATCCCACAGAGACTAAAGATGACAAATACAAAATCTGCTTTCGATATCTATTGAGTCCTTAATAATTAAACCGCAAATGACGTAGAAATCTAATAGACTTTGGTAATTGCAATCTTGTCAATGAAAAGACAAAGTAATTGCTATTTGTAGACATGTAACATTACATGTATTGGAAGTTTAGACAAAAAATTGCCCTGTATTTGGTCCGATTAACTAAGCAAAGCTTAAGACGAATGGAGTGAAAGTGATACGTATTAAAGAGGAGAAGCGTGTCCTTGATATCATCCCCGGATTTGGAAGGGATTCATTTAAACTGGACATTATCGTAAGTAGAAAAGTTAGATGCAAAGAAATTGAACAGATGTTTTTCTCAAGAAAACCCCTTTGACTTTTAGTTTAGTAAGTGATCGTTACTACAAAATCCTTAATTCGAGAAAATTTATTCCAAGAGAAAGCATTTGCAATTTGGAGGAGTTGGAGAAAGGTAGATTAGGAGATAGATGGGTATCACATTTTATGAGTCCTTTCATCCAAGGGACTCACAATTTTGCTGGGATGGGATTATTCGAAAAATGAATCTCTCTAAATCCTAATAAAAGGTAAGCTGGGCTGTAATATCAAACCAGTCGTTTGCTAGACTTGATGATGAGGAAAAGTATCTATAAACTATTATCATTCTTGCTTGTGGCCTTAATTACACCCAAGTGGAGGTGGCATCATAATGTGATTCTACTTAGCCAACACTCAAGAAGCAAAACGTTATAAAACTTATGGATAATCGCCACCACAAGCAGCCGTATAAAATCCAATTTCAAAATTTCCATCAGTTATAAGTATTAAGCGTTGCTCAAATTCTCTCTCAATTCCATATTCAACATTAGCATAGGGTAAAATGACGACTGGCGTTTTAAAATAATTGCTGGTTTCATTCATTTAAGCCGGATTACGAAAGGTGTTGAATTTCTGATGCCATGTGATGCAGTGAAAAAGTTAGATACCATGTTACAGAAAACAAATCCAAAACCTTATTATTTTAATGGATACTCATAATACTTAATCAATGGAGAAAGCAAAAATTGTAAATGAAGGGTTAGCAATCCAAATTCCAAACTTATAAAAGATGATAATACGTATTTCTTGTTATACGTTGTCTTATACTTTGGGATTTAAAATTTTCTAAGCATAAATGGAATCAACTTTGGGTTGGGTCTAAAGTGGTGGTCTGTTTATACAGGGAAAGTAAGAAAGGAAGGATTTGCGACATTCCTTTGCGAGCTTTATGTGGAAGCCCATTTCTTGTCCAAGAAGGAGTTTAATTAAAAATTAAATCAAGAACCTTCTAATTCCGCAGCACTGTCTTCGTTTAAATTCAAGTACATTTTGAGATTGAAAGGAGCTTATAAGTCCCCACCCACCCACCTAACCAACCCAACTAACTATGTACACTTAACATTGAATTTGGTCGTTTGCAGAGACAGAGAAGTAGGACGAACCAAAACCGCAATGACCTCGGACGGATTATTGAGTATGGACAGTTTTATTATACCTTGTAAGAAAATGCCACACGAGTGTCACATTAGATAAAATCCCTACATTCTATTGTTCCAACTTTTCACAAAGAATTGCAATAAGAACATAACGGGCTATAACATATAAGCAACTTTGAAAAGAAGAAATCAAAAGCAAAGGAAAAATTCCCTAACTGTCAAATACTATAATAATAATAATATTGTATATATATATGTGATGAGATGATATGAGGCAATATATATATATATATATTAAGCTTTATCACCGATTAAGGTAAGTGATCTGGTTTTTCTTGTCGGCAAATTTTGTGGTTACATTATGCATTTCTGGGTCAGAATGTCTAGAGTTTTTGATGTCTTGCTGGGCAGGACTTTTTTTTAATAAACCAAAAAAAAAACTTTTGGCGTTCCCAACTGATACTTTCCATTTCATTCAGTTTGAGTTCAAATTTTATGAATGATGACAGCCAGCTTGTAAGTTGTAAGTTGGATAAGTGCATTGCTTTTTCCGTTGCAAGGGCATCATTTCTCATTTTTCTGGTCCAAATATAAATTCCTTTGTGGTTCGACCAATATTTTGGCCCTCCAATCAATATTATACTTTCTCAGAAACTTTAGCTTTTACTTTCTCCTCTTCGACACTCTAATGCGTTGGGTTGGCTTTGTTGTTCAACTTTATGTTGTATCGAAATAGAAAAAAACTTGTAAGATTTATGTTTGTTGGTGGTTCTCGTTAAATTCCCTTTCTGTTACTTCGTTTCTGTTTTAGTCATGTACAAAAGAAGAGGAAAACCGTGTCATTCCAAAGGAAACAATTCAATAGAGGGTGCAAAGAAAATGTCTAAATTTTGGCTGATTTCTAACCGCTTTCTGAGTCTTGTCGGAAATCTTTTGTACAACACTGCCCTAAATCACATTGCAGAGTATCCTTGAAACATCAATCTTATGGAATCAATATGAAAAGAAGATCTCAACTAAAGCACTTGAAGATATATACTGAATCAAAAATAAACAGTCACGTAACTTGTAATTACGTATTTGTCGTTTTTATACAACTTTTGGTTGATAGAATGTAAATATAGAATCGATTATTGTTTAAGATGCGATAGTTGTGCGGAATGTCTGTTGTGGACGGATAACACACCAGCAGAAGTCAGTAATAAAGTGATGTAATGGGGTGCACCCTAAACCCAACTAAGATTGAGATGGTGGAAGTTGAAAGTGGAAGATCGATTAAGATGTGTGTCTATGATAGCAAAAACGCATTTTTCATATCCAGCTGAATGACATGAAACCAATTCAGATCTGGAAGGAAACAATCCGTAATATTTCATAGAATAGTAGAAGACTTTTCATAAGTATTTACTTTCTCAATCTATTTAAGCAGACATTATTGATTTGGGGATACCTTTATGAGTATGATTGCTGAAATTTGAGATTTACACGGCTAAAAGTTTTTTTTGTGTTGATGCAGATTGCTCTAATCATGAAATTTAATTTAATTTCACTTGGCAAAATAATGAAGACAGGAAATGTAAACCTTGTTTGTTAGCAAACCGCAAATAATTAAATACAACTTTCATCAACTCGTCGTCGTTCATGAAGCGTAAATAGAGTATTTGGTTTTTATCATAATTTAGTTTGAAGGTTTTTCCGTCCTTGGTATATAAAACGGAAACATTCAGAATATCCATTACAAAATGAGGTTACAAGAAAGGAATATGAAAAGGGGCCATTCTTGGAACTTTTTGTATCTGGAACATTGCGTTGGGTAGTATTTAGCCTACAATAAAGGTGTTCTTGGCGTTCTTGTGTTTGACACAACAAATATTTTGTTATAATAGTGTAAAGGGAAATATAGAGAGGCAATAATGATGAGACGTAGGAAGTAGCCACTTTATTTCGACAGTGCAATTTAAACGGGAGGGAAAGTGCTATAAACATAATTTTTGGTGGTGGCACTCTCCCATTCTCTCCATTCATTTCCTGTGTTAAAATAAGGCATCGTATTTTTGCAAATCTCACACAAATTGTGAAGAGAAACCAAAGGCAGCCAAGTATGCAAAATGGACTATTAATATTTTTTTCTCTTTCTCACGGATCCACAATAAATTCTCAGTTTCAACCCACTCGAGAATCCTTTGTACATTGGTAGAGCTTAAATCTTTTCTGTTAAAACGGGATACCTCATTTCATTATTCTATTTCATGGAGTTGAACACAGGCCTCTTTCTGAATATTGTAGTAGAGCAAGGGATAATTTATTCCTTTCTAAAGGAGCTAAGATGTGAGAAGATGTCTAATTTCTCAAACAATTTTGCCAACCAGTCCTCTGTGTCTCTCTATGAACAACGCGAATATAATAATAATCGTGCATAGAAAGTGCAGAGGAATTTTTGGAATTCTGCACGTGGCAAGAGAATTAGAATCAACAAGACAATCCATAGAAAAGAGAAATCCTTTTCTTCTACTTTTTCCTTAGTTCAATGCATTAAAATATAATAATTATTTTTGCTCAAAATTTTAGCATCCATGCGCCCGATTTATAAACCGAGAAGCAGCTTGTTTTATTTGCTTACTTTTTAGCGTGTATCTTTTGCAGGATGAAAAGGATCAAAATTCCTGGACTGGAAGTGAATGAGAGGAAATAAAATGAAACGAGGCTGGAAGTAAATTCTAATGTAAATACGAATACTACATACAGACAAACTCAAACACAAAAACTCTCATATTATATAAAACCGTGATGTGTGTGGTTTCACATTTGGATTTGTTGAATGAACACTTTATTTGTTCTTTGAGTTTATTGTTCTTTGGTAAATTTCATCCCGAGATCGGATTCTTTAGGGTAAAAACTTGCCAATACTTGGAGGCTTAGTGTTGGTCAACAATAAACAAAAGTCTACTGACTGACTGATACGATACAAAGTCCTTATTAAATGTAATAATTTGACCTGTTTTAAAATGGTAAATATAAAACAAATGAGCTCCTATGAGTGTAGGACAGTTTGCTTATTACTAAATATACAGCTTTTATAATTTTAAAGGAAAATAGAAAGTGTTATATCTGTTTTAATTTCCGCAATTTTGGGGTTTATTCAATGCTAGAAGTAAACAAAAGCTTGTTTGTTTTTGCAGGATGGATTCACCTCTTCTTTGATCACAAGAATATACAAAGATCTTGAATTGTTATAACCGTCAAGTAAACAATAATGATGATATCCCCCACCCAAGAAGTCAGATGAAACCATGAATGCGGGTCAAATCTGGTTATTAAAACTTGCTCAAGCCATAAAGAAATTGTATTAATAAAGTCTGTCTTTTAGTTTCATCATTCATATTAGCAAACAGCTTTGAAAGTAACTTTCATCTTTTTCCCTTACCATTTGGTCTTGAACTACAACACCTGTAAAAAAAATTATGCATTTGTCTTTATATTTGTTCTTGTGTGGGCAATCAAAATTATTTATTGGGCTGTAACCCATAAGTCGAGTTACCACTTTATTCAGTAAATTGAAAGCAAATGACGTATTTCCTGTATCAAAGACAGGATTCAGTGTTTTAGGTGGAAAGGCGAAAGAAAAATTGAGTAAGTTTCCGTTACCATCAATCAAGAGAAGAGAGAAAGTTAAAAGGTTTCGGATAGCAGCAGATTCACATTTGTTTTATCAACGATCTGTCGGAAACATATTTTTTTGTTCAAAAAAGTATCGACTTTCCACTATCGGCACTACCACTTCAAATCTCTGTAGATGTAAATAAAAAAGCTTAAGTGAAGCAAGAAAAATTACCATCTGCATTCTCCTCAAAAACAAAATTGTTTACACTATTTGTATTGAAATGCAGATTTCCTATTACATTTATTCAATATATTGCATGCTTTCTTACCAATTTACCTCATCAAGGAGAAGGGTTTAATGCAAACATAATTTTCGACGTAAACAAATTTACTTCCTGAAGTGAGGAAAGCAATCAAATTGAAGAAAGTTTAGATTACACGTGGAGTGCGTATAGACGAATAAAACAATTAGTCTCAACTTGGTTCTAATTAATGGATAATATTCGGCAACCATCCACTAATTTAATTTACATTTGCAATGTTGTGCTGGTTGTTTTGCTTGAATGTCGACCTGTTTTCACATTTCTACTAATTTCTACCTAGAGAAAGGTATAAATAGTTTACAGCAGCAACCTTGCCACTTTCACCACTGAAGCGATAAATGACATACTGGTGCTAAAACTAAATAATATTTTCAATTGCTTTACTAAATATTATTTCAAATGCTTTATTGAAATTACACTCAAACAGTTGGTTTATAATGTTACGTGTTCAGCTTTCTTTCATAAAAGTGGTCTATTCTTATTCTTAATTATACAACAAACAAAAATAATGGGGTAAAGTTGATGTGTAATTAATCCACGAGTTTTCTAATTTCATGCAATTTTGTCTCGTTACTTATGGCTTAGTTGTAATTAAATATAATGTAAACGCATGCTATATACATATACCTAATAGGTATTACCTATGCCTTACTACAACATACACTGTACTTACTTGTACAGCAGACTGCAATAAATAAATAAAATTTTCACCCAGTCCAACCCAAACAAAATACATGCACAATTGTAATTGCAGGGATAATTCTTAGTCAAGTGTATTAATATTAGGTATAATCATAACTGAGTAAATGACCTCATCAAATTAATGGTAACTGGCATAAATGAGCCATTTCGTGACCAGGGCGGAATACAATAAAGTTCTGGTAAACATTTCATCAAATGGTGCTTTAGAAAGTGTTTTGCTACTCGCCAACTCTAATGAAAGCTGCTCTTTTGATTTTTATCAGCAGACTATTGCGCTCATGTGAGGAAATTGCTATGAAAGCCACACAATAACTTGTCTGACGTTTAATTGTATTACCCAGTTGACTTTTGATTGTTTTGTTATGGCCATCACATAAAATTCTACAAAATACTACATAAAAAAAATTATAGCAATTGCAACAGTTGCATGTCATATATCTGAATGATACGAAAAGTTAAAAATGTATATACTTATACCCTTCTAAGGTTGCTTCTAATTTTAAATGTTGAAAATGTTAAAACAACCAAAATGCTTAGATTTGTTAGTTTTACGTGTGTAACCTGATCTCGATTTGCAATTTAACACCAAAAATAACTGCAATCAGAGAAAATATTATTTTCAGAACAAGAACTTGGGTTTTTAAATTTTCAAGTTTCGGAGGAAATCTTACCACTGAACTGAAACTCCTGTTTCTCAAATTTATTAATCGGTTTAGACATTTTGTCATCTGACCCTAATAATAAATATTTATGCATCTTGCTGTCCCCTTTAACGGTATATATACCTATATACAGTCAACAGTCCTATTCTCACATTACATATGCAAGTTATGCAACCCAAAATCCTTGATTCTGGATCCAAATAGTGTAATCTACTAGGAAGTTCCTAGTAGGAACTAAATTAACATGGACTATAAAGATATAAAAATATTAAATACATTTTCTTTCAAGATGGAATTTGAAAAGAAATAGTTGTTATTTCGCATTCACATTCCCTGATTATTAATAGCTGTTACCCTCCCTAAAGACTCATCCTTGGCATATGAAACGTTAGAGTTCTGAGATATAAAGAAAACGAATTTGGTATGCAATGCTATATTTCAATAAATGTGGAGGAGAGAGAGTTTAACATGAACACGGATAATTTTCCTCTTTGTTAATTACGGTAATAAATTATCAGGGTGGAGAGAAAAAAGCATGGATAGTGCACTCCTCTCAACCGTCATAATATGAGTTCCAGTGCTGAGAATGGTGCTTAGCAGATCGTGTTCCTCTAGCTCCAGCTTCATGGTCTCATTTTCATGTACCAACATCAGCCAAATGACTTTCTCCGTTTAAAGTTCTTATTTTCTGGTTTGGTGAAGTGAAGTTGAGATATGAGCAGAGGCCGAGTGTGTTGCATACTTACACAAACTGAAATTTGAAATATAGATTCAGTCTATGGCTTTGCTGGTGTCATCGGGCTCTTGTGTCGCGTATGATCTATTGCTTTTCCCTCTTAACTACACAACTCCTACTTTCATCCGGCCTCATGAAAATATTTTCAATCCTCGTCCAAAAAATTAGGAAAATCTTGGGATATTTTTCACACTAATGAATCATGCTACAAATATCTATATTTCGTTGATAAAATTGATTTTTATTCCATGTTATTTGAAATACATAATTCTCAAGAAATATATAGGAAATGGCTGAGTTAGAGCCATCAATGCAAAAACAAGCAAATGAAACAAACTCGTACAAAAAGGCTGTATGCAATATCCCATTTTTTGCTACATTTCATCCATTAAGTGCCAAGGATGTGAGCGTGTGGCACAGTGGCACTCCAGGAGGGATTTAGCCATTGTTCGTTTGTGAATAGATTTAAGGCTTTTGATGACCTCATACATTACGGGCCCAAACTTTCCCCAATCCAGTTAAATGTGTGCACAGAGCAGATGCATTGGATTAAGTTAGGTTAATACCCCAACCAAAAACCATTGAAAATATCAGTATCAGAAGAACTATGTCAATTTCATTAATAAGCAGTTGAAATCCTCCTCCTCTCAACAATTTTAACTATCATGTATTTAATTTGCCCTCTTTTCATTTAACATATTACTTTATCAATTAATGCATACTATAACAATATAAATAATATGTATAATCTATTCTAGTGCATGTTTAAAACTAACAAGATAACATGTTATTATTATTATACTAATCCAATTCCAGCTTAAATATATATGTTATGTAAGAATGGATTTGGTTGTGTAACATTTTGGGTAAACACATGAGAGCAATCGTTTTGGAAGTAGAGAAAGAAGAGGAAAGAATTGAAAAGAAAAGTGGGCTATTAAAGTCTGTGCAATTAATAACATCCTGTCACAACTAGGAGACTTGGTAATCTTTTGGGGACACCACAATATAAGATCTCTGCTCAACTAGGTTAAATGGAAATTGGTCGAGATGAACGAGTTGCACATTAGCATGTAAATTTGAATTTCAATCTAACCTACGTTCCCATCATCTATTTTTAACATTTTTTGCCCCAAGACCAAAGTAAAAAATGCCATTATGCAAAATAAACGCAATGAAAAATTAATTCAAGGCTATTTAAACCCAAAAACGAATATGTTTTCTAGCACAAGAATTTCCCTGTCTGAATAATTTTCACTTTTCTCCTGTGCTAAAACAATTCTCAAATTAGCACATTCTCAAGACATGGTTTAATTCATTTAAATTGAATTATATAGATTTAGAAATTACACGAAATCGAAGCATGAAATTACGCTTATAATGGTTATATATAAGTACATCGGTAATCGAACTAGTGTTTTATTTGGGACATTCTTTCACTCAAACTATTGGACATAATGCAATCTAAAGTCGTCAATAATTCAATTTTGTGAATTGGATTGTCCCCGTGGGTCCAACAGCATGAATTCTGCATATTCAAACCAGCAGAACACTCCAAGACGCCATAATTTTCTCTGCATACAAACTGTATAAAGTGAATTGCTTGAATATTAGTGTGCTTATTACGTTTTGTCATAATCTGACTCGACATTGAATGAATATTATGACACAAAGCCATTTGCAAAAATTCAATATGACTTCTGAAAACCTATACTTTTTGTTTTGTTTAAGGGAAAAATCCTTAGCACCATGAATAAGACCCAAAGTCAAATCAATTCCATCATCTTTTATATTATGTATGCGGCAAAGAAAAAGTGTCACGAGGAATATATTATTGGAAAAACATTTCACTTTTTAGATTAGCCTTTATGTATTTTATCCATTTTTGGCTCAGCAGGACCACCCATTTATCCTTTCCCAAATTCAAAGGCATCCAACTCTATAGCCACAATTTTTTGATTTGAATAAATGCCTTTTGATTTATGAACCTATAAGATAACTATTACTAACCGCAACTGCTAACAATGCAACGCTGCTGCTTATCGTAAATTTTGACAGGAATAACGGAACTAAGCCCCAGTCAATTTTGTGCGAGGCTGGCTTATGGTAAGCTGACCACAATTCTATGGTCAGATGTTTAACATTCATCATCTCCATTATTGAGTGTTTTACAATGTCATGTTACATGAATGTTACGCAACTTTGTAATAAAAAACATGCACCATGATTTAATAAGCTGACCATCCAATCGGAATCGAAGGCTATATTTCAAAAGAGAATTTCAAGACAAAAAAGTTCTTTTTGTTAAGCAAAATGAAAATCCTGAATCAATTTTCAAATTTTGGCAGCCTAGACCATGTCAATTTTACTAAACGTGTATCATATAATAATATTGCTAAATACATTGGTTGTCTCATTTACTCAACCCCATCAAAGATTGTGCGTCTAATTCTTTCTCTTGAATGCATTGCATTCCACAACTTCATACAAAAGACTCATTAGCATTAAAGCCTTGATGTCGTAGTTATTAGGAATCTCCCTTCTGTCTCTTCTCCTTGGGTGACTTCAATATTCAAGGAATGCTTTCAAGGAAGTGTCAAATGAACAAATGCTTCGCCGTCAACTCCAACCCACAATTTAATATATATCCCTAATGTCGCCCTTTATGTCATGTATTTATATTGAATATTGGTCAATGTACTTTGGTCAAAAGAGGAAAAGGTGAAATACATGACTTGAATTTTGATGTAAAATAGAACAATAAACCACCCAAACTTTCTCTTACTTTTTTAGGATATTTTTGGTAATAATAGTAATATTATTGATCTTTCCATTTGAGAGGAAATGGTCGATTTAGTGTGTGAAACAACCGTGTTCAGCTTGAAATGAAAATATGTACCCAAACAACGAAACTGTCATATATTGGGAAAAACCGGCTTTCACTCATGCAAATGACTCAAATTGTAAAATGGTATGTATCGTATATACCTTTTAATGCCAAAGAAATTCATGATTGTGCTTTACAATATAATATTGACGCTTTCATTCATATTTCCGACCTGGATGAGTTCAAGTGTAAGTGTGTACTATTTTGCAGGCGTTTGGCGTTTGACTTTGACCATGTTTTTAGGGGGGAAGGAGGAAGGATGATTATGAGACAGTTATATTGCCTCTCCAATAACTTTTGGAGTCGTGAGATGTATGGGCAGTCTAAAGGAAATTGATTGCTTTCCAAAACTTCTTTTTAATAATGGACGACGGTCTTGGAATTTTTCCTTTATTGGGATTCCCCTCTATATCATATCTTATCAAAATTATTGGGGGCAGAGATATTGGCTCTTTAACGACCAAAATGTGGACAATTATGTACCTTATCTCTTTAGACCACTGATAATAATTGGTCAAAAATCTTAAACACATTTGTTTGCAGATGAACGTAGAAAGAGACAAATCATTTGTGGCATTTTGTAAAAAATGAACTTGCCAAATGTCGGCATTCCTGTGCCAAATTGAAATTTTAAGCCACATCTAATATTGAGGTCACTCTTCTGCAGCTACATTTCGGATGACGTTGATTTATGAATCTGATTTTTTGGAAAGCCATATTACACGAAAAATGCTCATCTGTATGACTATTGACTATGCAACAAATTGACAAATCAGTTGAAGATTGTTTCATCAAATTCTACCCAAAAATGATTGAATGCATTCATGGAACAAAATGAACAAATAGTCTTTTATTCTATCTTAATAAATTAGTACCAATTAGAGATAATTTTGGGTTGCTTGTGAACTGTCCCATGTTATCTCAAAGTTCATTGAAAAGTATTGAAAAGTCTCTCCAAATCTCCATCTTTGCTTTTTCCTCAGTCTCAATTTGACAGCCGACAGTTCCACACTTTGCAAAATATTCTCTCCAATTTGCCAACGCCAACGCCAACGACAAGACAGGACCAAATATCATCATCAACTGCATTCGCCCTCCGTCGTCGGTAAGTGGGCCAAGAATTATTTTCAGAAAAATATTCGCTTCCTCCCACAAAATAGAACAAGGATTCAAAAGGGGCGTAATTTCTTTTTTTATTTTCATTTACCTTTTTATTCCCCCTTCCTAATTAAATAATAACAATAATTATTATTAGTACCAGTTTAACATCTTTACAATGTTCTCTCTGAATTGGAATTTTAATCAAATCGGATAATTTTTTAGTGGTTATTATTTACACAGGAAAATAGAATTTTGAACCACACCAATTTTGCAAAGTGTTGTAAAGGATATTTTGTATTTTGCATTCAATCATTATTTGAGAAAATGAACAAAGTTGGATTGTTTTCTTTCGCTACAGAAGTCATTGACTTGTGTATTGCAAATATTGCAATGCGCTGTTTTCTTTTTTTTCTGGAAGGTGCTTTGTTCCTCCTGCCTTTGTTATCTTTTTTACATACATCATTCATTCACAATATTCACATCTTCAGAAACAGATAGACATGATTATGTTATGTTCTCATTTGCATGAATGAACAAAATTCTTAGACTTTCTGATTGTCGTGTCAAAAGGAGAACATGATTTCGTTCAGAATGTAAAATGGGAAGACAAAAGATTTTGTTTCAAACTTCAAATGTTGTTTGATAGATAATGCAGTAGGGGAAAGGAGTTTCTTCTTCAATGAAATGAAATAAAATGAGTGATGTCGAATGTCGATGGCCCTTTGGGCTTCTTGAGTTGGTTGAAATGATGTATAGACAAGAGAATTGGTCATTTTTCCTTGCACAAGAAAAGATAATCAAATGAAATAAAAAGTTAGAAGAGCTATAGAAAATTTTCTTCACGCACCATTGCTATTGAGGTTATTATATAAAAGGGTATGATAAGGGTAATTTAGAGAGAAATTAAAGTACCCATTCCTTTTCTCCAGAAAATGGCTCCAGCGTCGTCTAATGTGGCCACCGCGTTACCTGCCGGCCACTACAAAGTTGTATCAATCGCGTTGGATCTCACGGGGAAGAAATTGATTGACGAGATTTGCCATGTTGGAGCTTATGCCCACCCAGAGATCAACTTCAGCCAGCACGTTATGCCTTTTAGAGACGTGAGTCAATCCAGTGTTAGAACGCATGATATCAAAGTCATCACGACTTTTGGGTAAGGAGCAAGCAATCAGACTTTTTTTCCTATTTCATCTTCTAATGGCTATCATCATCACTTATTTTATTGGCCAAAAAGTTAACCTTTCCCTTTATTTCATTTACCAAGTTGCTAGTTTATCTTTTATTTGAGTTTCTCTTGTTTTACTTTATACCTCTCCAAAATCTTCACTTGCTCATTCTTTAACTTTTTGGCACTTTAGAAAATATCGAGTTCTGAAGGAGGCATCTACTATGAGGACCCTGAAGACGAAGAGCGAATACTCTACGCTTAGCGATTTCATGGCTTGGCTCAAGGAAACTAAAGGAGAATCGGATGGAATTTTGTTGGCATTCCATGATGTAATACATACTGTGTTTTAGTAATATTTTAATAATTTTGCAAAGTCTAATTACGGTTTTTTTTTTTAAAAAAAAAAGAACAATCGGGAAACTGTTACACCATTTCTATTGGAGGCTTTGAGCCGATATAAGATTCTAGACGACTTTTTCGAAATCATTCCTGGATTTGTCAACGTATGCAAACTTGCTGAGGAAATTTCTGAACAACCGGATTCCGAGCTTAAAGGGAAGAACGTAACTCTTCGAGCATTGGCAAAGAACTGTGAGTATAGATAAATTATATAATAAATTTAGGACAAGTATTAACAATTTGTTTTGCATTATCTTTTAGTGCTATCTAAAGATGAGATCAAAAACAAAAACCACAGGGGACCTTCTATGAAGAGTGCCAAGAACAGAGCTCGTTACACTTATTTGGTCCTCCAGAAACTGATGAAATGCGACTCCGAGGTCATGTCTTCTGAGACCATTGTTGGACGGTCCACAAATCGAGAATATGTAAACCAACTATAATAATTATTTTATGGTGATACAAATAATAATTATTTATTTTAAACAAAATCTTTTCAGGAGATGCAAAATTTGGAGAGACAAAAGATTGTGTCTGAAAAATTCCATTCATTGAAACCATTGTTTGCTTCTAGAATGCGCAAGGGTCTCAAAGAACGAACACGAGCTGTTGCCCTTCGACGATATCTAATTGATGGAGAACTTGATTATCAAACACTCCAAAAAGCTTTCGAAGCATCTCCAGAATCCGAGAAGGAGGTAATTTCTGCTCTTATTGAAAAGACTCCAGCAGGCAAGAAAGAAAAGGTAATATTGGTAATAATTTGTTTAATAACTAAACATTATTATATATTATAATATAATTTATATCAACTAATTTTTCCTTTTATTTAGGATATGGAAGAATTAGTTGAAATGATTTTAACTCACTTCAAGTCTGGAGGAGACAAGAAAGACGATGAGAAAAAGGGGAAGGAAGTGGGACAAGGAGATCCAGTTGATGCCACAACTTCTGCATCATCTACCGACTCGGATGACGAAGAATTCGAGGAAGCTCATGATGAGGTGGCTGAAAAGTAGAAAACTCTAAACAATCAACAATACCAACATTCATCAATTACCGTTTCCGTTTAACAGTTAGTTCTTCTTCGCTTCATTTCTCATTTATTATTATTTCCAAAAGTTTACTAGAATGATAGAGTTGCATGGTATGGTAATTCCATATTGTTGCATTTTCATAACCTTTAAAAAATGTTTGCATGTAATCTTTAAAAGTCGTTAAACTGCAGTTTGTTCAAAAATGCCTGCTTAAAAATTGTTAGTTATAATAATAGCTATATTATTAGCAATGCTACTTTATATTTCGAACGATTCAATTGAAATTGTTATATGAATTATTATCACTAGTCGCTAGTTGTATCATCATACAACTTGTATGAATTAAATGCCAAAGTCATCAATAATACTATGTATTTATTTATTTATTGCTGACAACTGGAAATATTTAGGTTGACCAGACTAATAACAATTTTTATTTTTATAGCTCCTGCTCCAAATATTTTATTATGACTTTGGAATCAGTACTAATTTATGATTAGGTTTATCCTTAATTGTAACTTCCAAACTTTTTAGTTTCCATCCTGAATAATTGCTTAAATTAGAGTCTTGAGAATAATCATTTTCCCTTATCGCTGAGAGGTGCAGTGTCCCTACTTGTTTTGCCCCCTTTAAAGGAACCTCAAAAACTGCTTCTTCAGGTGTACTAAAATTTTTGGCATTTCCCAAATCTGCAGATTTGAAACTAATTGGCTCTCCAAGAAATTCGACCAGTGGCTTGTGCGCCAACATCGTGTCCTTTGCATGCAGGAAGTAAGGGGACTCCAAAAATCTCTTTTGAGCCAAGTGCCGCATCAAAAGAGCATTTCCAATGACGAAGACTGCTCCATAAGAAGCCAGCTTCAACAACTGCGGCGTAGAAAGTGACATCGTTAGTTAGTTAATCACTCCCCTTCGTCCTACTGTCAAAAGGAATATTATTTGAAATAATTTATTTCGTGTTTTACTACTTGAATAATTTTTTAATACCTTTCAATATAAAGAGGAAGATCCTTCATCACTTCACCCTCGGACTTTTGTGACCTTTTTTGCATAAATCCCTTTCCCGCTGATGAACTGAGACGGCGAAAAAATTTTCAACATGTAACAGGTATCAGAGCTGTATTTAATTTTTTTGACGAGTTGTATTTAAATGTTGTAATAATTAACTCTGGTGGTATAAGTAAAGTGTAGAGAGGGAACGCCAATTTGGTAGGAGTTGTTTTTATATTTGACATCCTGAAACGGTGAAAAAAAATCTGCGTATTTTGTGTCGATGAATTATCCGCATTAATTGAAGAACTAATATATCGAGACAATACAAGGTACGTCATCATTTTATCATCAACAGTTCTAAATTCCGAAGCTTATTTTTACATCCTTAATTCTCAAGAAAATTGAAAATGGGCGTATATATATATGCCTATATATTACTCGTAATTATTACTGAAGTAAATAAAACAATTTGTTTTTGCTTTAATAGATTTTCTTTTTAATAGAACAATTGAAATGGAAGGACAAAAACCAGTCGAAACAGCAGATGTGGACCTCAATCACAAGAATGGGGCGGAAAATGAAGATGACGAACATGATCTTTTTAAATCCGCTATGGAAGTTAGTAACATTTTATTACGGGATACACCCACAATTTTTATTATTATTAGTTAATTGATATGATGATAAGATAATATATTTTTTGTGTTTTTCCAGTCTCCAATGACAGATACTGATAGAACAATTCATGGAGAAGATGAAATCGATTTAAATGATGATGACGATGACGATAATTTTGACGATTCGAGCAGTCCCTCGGGGATGAATGACATTCCAAGCGATATGTCGCCAATTGGGGGTGGAGGATTGTTTGGGAATCATGTCGGCGACAGCTTAAAGAACCAAGAATCTACAGTAGTTTCTAATAATTCTAATAATGGATCCTCTCCTGGAGAAGATTCTCAATCATTTAACAAGAAGGAAGAATCAACTAATAAAATATTGGTAAGATATTCAAATATTATATGAACCATAATTATATTGATAACTTTTAATGATAAGAATAATCCCTTCAATTTGAATTAAACCAAGTATTTTTGCTCCTTTAATACCTAAATAATACCGTATTAATACGACTTTTCCTAGTTAAAAAAGAAACTTAAAAATGTTTTGTCAACCCCAACTTGGGGGGAATAACATTTTAGATGTCAATAAACAAAGTGCAAATTTTCAGAGCGGTGCTGTTGCCCAACGGGCGGATTCTGTAGATAGCCATGAACCAATTGACGTAAGTTATCTGCCTGTTTATTATTTATTTACTTATTTAATAAGAGGTTTCGTAATAACTCACTGTAATTAATTTTAATGTCATTCCAGTATTACAATTCTGATCCGAACCAATTTCTTGAAGTTAATGTCACGGATCCACAAAAGCAAGGAGATGGGATGTCTGCATTTCTCATGTACAGGGTCACTACAAGGACCAATATTGCTCTTTTTAGAAGAAAAGAATTTGCTGTATGGAGAAGATTTTCTGATTTTCTGGGCCTACATTCCAAATTAGCAGATAAATATTTGAAAAAAGGAAGAATCGTTCCACCCGCTCCAGAGAAAAATGTGATAGGAACAACAAAAATAAAAATATCCGGTCAATCAGATAGCAACGCGTCTGGGCATAGTTCAAGTCAATCAGGAGATTTTGTGGAAAAACGAAGACATGTTTTGGAAAGATTTTTAAACAGAATTGCAACTCATCCTGTGATGAGACTAGATCCTGATTTCCGAGACTTTCTTGAAATTGATTCCGACTTACCGAGATCAACATCAACATCTGCGTTAAGTAGTGCTGGCGTGGCCAGATTTTTCACAAAAGTTGGCGAAACAATGAGCAAAATTTCATTCAAAATGGACGAAAATGATCCGGTAATAACCAATTTAACCAATGCATTAACCCATTTTTGAACGGTTATAAAATATCTATGATTTATTTTTAGTGGTTTGAAGAGAAAATTCAAAACGTTGAAGCTCTTGAAAATCAATTGCGAAAAGTCCACAATAGTGTTGAACTTCTTGTTGCAAACAGAAGGGATTTGGCAGTGTCAACAGGGGTTTTCGCAAAAAGTGCAGCAATTCTAAGCAATGCAGAAGAACATACTGGATTAGCAAGAGCACTTGCTCAATTAGCAGATGTGGAAGACAAAGTACAAACCATAATTATTGTTATTTTAATTGTAATTATAGTTTTTTCTTCATACTAAATTAATTCCCTTTTTTCTCTAGGTTGAGCAAATGCATAATGACCAAGCAAATCTCGACTTCTTCTTGTTCTCAGAATTGTTGAGAGATTACGTGGGACTTGTTGGTTCAATTAAGGTACTTTCTTTTACCTCTCTCATATATAAATTTTTTTTAGAATAGAAAAATATTAAATTTAAAAAAATACTTTTTAGGAGATATTTCACGAGAGAGTCAAAGCGTATCAGGCATGGCAGCATGCTCAACAAACTTTAAACAAGAAAAGAGAACTGAAAGCAAAATTAGAATTACAAGTTAGAAATGACAAAATTGCTCAAGCAAGAGAAGAGGTTGTTGAGGTACAATGACGCTTTTATTTTTATAGTAGTTTAAGCCATTGATTTAAATTAATTAACTCTTCAATTCAATAGTGGGAAGGCAAAGTGGAGAAAAACCAAGAAGAGTTTGAAGCCATTTCTAAAGTCATCAAGAAAGAATTGGAAACATTCGAAGCAGCCCGTGTAAAGGATTTTAAGAAAACTATTGTAAAATATTTAGAATCTTTGCTGGCTCATCAGGAAGAGGTTAGTGCGCAATAATTTTGTCTGTTGCTTGTTGTATTTACAGAGAAAGTAGCCAGACACGAGTCGATCTGCTTTTTCTAGTGTGCAACGTATTTGAATAGTATAATTAAATATGCATGAATATAATATATATCTGACTGACTGACTGGTTTCTGCTTATTTTCAGTTGGTGAAATACTGGGAAGCATTTTTACCTGAAGCTAAAGCTATTGCGTGACGTGGGACGCCAGGAAATCTTATTTAGGTCCGCAAGTCAGCATTGAAATAAAAAGAAATAAATGAAACAATTATAACGACAGCATAAACAAGAGCAAGCAGGTGTGTCATCAAAATCAGCTTACAACGCTTGATTACGCTTGTATTCAATCATACCAAACAAAACCATATTCATGGTTAATTGTACTTCGATTCCAAAATTCAAACGATAAATGATATATATCTGGCCTATTTTATGGTTTGTACATTTTCAGCTAATAATAATAATGATATACTGGTGACTGGTAGGAATTTTTCACTTTGATCGGTGATACAATAATTTAACGGGCAAGTAAGTAAATGTCTACCAGTAAATACTTTAAATGGGACTATCAAAACAATCCAAAACATTCGCTTTAGTACCTATATTTATTATGTTCCAACATGTTCCAACTATGTATGAATTATCAAAGAAATATTGTTATATTAGCTTTATGATTTACCAATGAGTCCTGTTTAAACGGCACAATAAAAAACAACAATAATTTAATCGTTGTTTAATTTTGTAATTTTATATGCTATATGTAATGCATCAAAAGTAATTTGAAAAAAAATATTTCAGATCGCTCACACGGTTTTAATAATGCATTTGTAGGACATACTTTGTTGATTCCAATGTAAAATGCTACTCACAGACCTCGCTTGGATCTGTCAGTCGCGTTTCAAAGGAAAGGTGAGTAAGTAGGTAGAAAGTAGCTATCTCAGATTGGGATAGGAGATATAACTAAATGCATAGCTCTGCGTAAATATATAAAGGACAAGCACGTTTTTCCTTCTCTTGCCTAGAAAAACAAAAATCAGAAAAATGTCGCATGTCGACTGAAATGTCGTAGTTTGTTCATGGAACGAAAGACCGTCAAGTACATATAACACAACCACCTTCATTGTATAGACCTTCAGTTAGTTGACAACGCTTTTAAGCTGAAGAGGACAATTTTCATGCTATTGCATTTTCACTAAAAAATAGATAGTCACACTACTAGCGAATAACTAAAATCCAATTCCACGGACAACACACAAATTCACCCACATCTTCCTACTTTTAGCAGGATAACCAATTGTATCGTATCGTGTATTCAAGAGTACATATTTTATAAATGCACGCACTTTCAGAGTAATGGGAAACTATTACTTTCTGCCGGTTGCTGAATCGATTATTTCATTTCCATTATTTTAAGCTTAAGTCAATTAAATATTAATTTGTATTACAAAACTCTTAAAGTTAATTTGATATTTTTACCGTATGAATAAATACGAAATATAAATTGTATTTTACAAGTATACGCATTGCATGCATGGCTTTCACCTATTTATATAAAGTAATTTAATAATCTATATTATCAAGAAAAAAAACTTTGAAAGAAAAGCTGAGGACTTAGAATAAGTAAGTATGTATATAGTTGCATTGGGAAGCTAAGTTTAGACTCATTCAAATTGATACTGCTTCCTTGAGTTTAACCTTAAGTACCTTTTCTATACCACTTTTTCGGGCCAAGGATCATCAATCTTTATTTACAATTGACATTTTCCATTCAGTTTCAGTTTCACCTGATCTTGGGAGTCCCAAATATATCTTCCATTTTTTTTTTACATTTTATATCTACAATATCACCCAAAGATTAAAACTAAAATGTCTCCCGATGCTTTCTCTTAAATAATTGAAAAAAACTGACGAAATCATTATAATAAATATAAAATATTATAATATTTATTATATTTTATATATCTATCTGTATATTTAAAAAAAAACTAACCGTACAGATTAAATGCATTCATTCATTCCCAAGCAAATCGGCCTCAGCTAATACTCGTAGATGATGACTCACATCTTGAGAATTTAATGGACACGAATGATATCGATTCTCACATATTGTGTCATTCAAAAGTTCTCGATTTTCAGAGAGGGTTACGGCTTCTTCGAATTTTTTTAGAGCATTATCACTGTCACATTCATCTGGATATTTCTTCCTATAATCACTCGACCTACATACAGTTATTTGTTTAATCAATTAATCCCATCTTCAAAACATGTACTTTTATATAATTAATCACACATTTTCAATGCGTCTATCAATATCCTGGTTTCTCTTGGAATGCTAAAGCCGACTGGAACATGCTTTCTTGAATTTAGAAGAAATCCTAATTCACAAAGTGCAAAAGGAAAACATTCACCATCATCCAGTTTTCTTAGAAGCTAGAAATCACGCATTGTACTCTTTAATTTTACATATTGAATATCATGTATCATCACGTAATCTAATTACTCTGTTATACCCTAAACATTGAATCGGCTAATTCGTCTCGCCTGCAAATTATTTTCCCAATGCCCAGATTCACGCTTCGTTTCCTCCTCTTTCTCCCTGATGGATCTCCTATAAACAAATTGTTCATGTTGACAGGAAGTATCTCAATCCATCGCAAAATGAAAATCTGAGGACAAGTAAAAGCAAAGTTAAACTTTAGTGTCATGATTTTTTTCTTCCTTTTCACCTGAAGCATCAAAAGACTCAAGAATATAAGTTCAAATTGATCAACTCTGAAATACCAGCCAAAGGAAGAGCCGAGTGAGATGTTAGATATAAATCCCTCAACCCCTGATCCAACATGTGATGATAAGAATAGAAAAACACTTGTCAAGTCTACATTTAGTAACGATTGTCTGGAACATGTAGAATCAAAATTTACAGCACAACCTAAATCCGAAATCTTATTTGTCTTAAGCTGGCTCAATGTCAAACTCATTTTCCTCTGAAAAGAAGAAATAAGTATATATACTTACAAAAATGTATATTCAAAAGAGTTTCTGATATTTGATGAGATTTAACAAAACGCATTAGTGCTTTTGTCTGACAACTTAAAGCTATTCTTTTAGGTCATAAAGTATTTGTTGATCATTAGCACACATATATAATGAATTTCGTTTGCATAATCAGCATTTGAAATTACAAATTATTTCGAATGAATCTTCTAAAACTGTATAGCTCGTCAACCTGTGTAGACAGACGATTGGTGGAAAAGGAAAAGAGTAACAGACCAGAAGGAAACTAACGACATGTTTTTTTTCATTTTTTTTAAAGCAATTTTCTCAAGTGCACGGATTTTCGTCTCAAATGTAAAGAGGTGCTTAAAAATGCCGAGCGGATTCATACTTTTCCACTTTTCTATGTTTGCTAACTTTATTTTGCATCTATCTTCTTAAAGTATCTCATTATGGAAAATTGGAACAAAAATCAGATATGAATGGTGGACAATTTTGAACCTTTCTTCTTTAATTTACTTGCATCTTAAATCAACATGATTTTAAAAATAATTATACCTCATTAATTTTTATACGAATTGACAAAGAATGTTTTTCCCATCCATTACTTCTGTGTCTGTCTGTGCGTGTATTCATAACTTTCATAAGTGAGCAAAGCAAGGGTTGGTTCGTAGACAGTAGAAGACAAAAAGTAAAAAGGTGACAACTTAATCACCGTCATAATATATTGATATTGATATCAACGTTTGATATTCATAAAGTATAGGACTAGAGAAATAATGACACTGAACTTACTGAAACTCCGTCATTCTTAATATCATGTCATCTCAGCTTGCTTCCCATGAATTTTCATTCCTATTCTCAGGAGATGCCCTTCCCGACACCCATTCAATAAGTTACTTGAACAAGCCAAGATATTCGTTTAGTTCTTACCTCAAAAATGCGGAATTAATAGGCATTTTCTGGAGATTTTCTGGCGATGACGTACGAAAAAAAGATTTACCTACTTTCTTTATCTAAGATGAGAGAGAAAGAAGAAATACTGTAAATCCGACTCGACGAAAATCTTTCAAAACATAAGTTACAATACATTATCTTATCCTCCTAACAATGCACAAAGTATGTAGATATGTATTATGTATTTGTCCTTTGGAATTTAACCGACATTTAAAATTACGATTAGAAATAATAATTTATCAAGTAAATATGAAATCATTTATATGTGGTCCATATTATTGCAAACCCAATTATTTTAAATGGCATGTAGCGGTCATATTTTTCTGGTAAATTGCCATTTTTATTTCCCATTTCTCTTTCATTTCAAGACTGAAGGTATGCGTGAGTGAGAGAAAGCTCATGTCTGTCCTTCGTATATCATTCTCTTATATTACACTGACAGAAAATGAGCTCATCTGAAGTAGCGTCCTTCTTTTCCCTCAACCTCATCCAATAAGCAATTCAAAATATAAGTAGTGGCTGTGTCATATGACCAAGACGCTTTTTTAAATGTAATATACCAGCGAACAGCTAAAGAATATAAGCTTTTATTCCGTTTGATTATTATGAGAAATGCCACAACTCTCTCTCTCTCTTTCTTAACCCAAAATCCGCTTCTACTTACCTCTGTCGCAGTTCTTAGATTGCTTTGAAGGATTTTGTTCAATTCTGAACCGGAAATACAAGATGGTTCATCATAAACACAATAAGACAACCAAGTTATTCATTTCTAACTAAATCCTTAAGTACAACATAAGAGAAAGTATTGTTGTTGTCTATCTAACCATTCTAACCCCAACTTATTAAGTTCCTCTTCCTTCGAGCTTCTTGTCATTTAGACAACAATACCCTTATAAGATTAGAATATGGGCTACTCTTTGTATTTATAAACTACAACACAGAAGTTGTAATATGTGAAATTTTTGTATTTAACAATTGAAAAGTTTTTGATTTACCACTCTGAATTCTGTTATTTAAATAAGTTTCTTTTTTATTAAATTGATGAAAATAAAAGCAGTCAAATTAAGACATTATTGACCATGTATTACTTAAAAAGCTCCATCAGTAGCTGTATATATATGCATGTAGCTGGATCAAACCATTCTTCTGTAATCCATCCCCAATACTAATTTATTGAATAATTTATTAAGTCGTTTATAATTTAATGGATGTTCATCTCTGGCTCGATCTTAAAATGAACACATTTTGGCTTTTTCAAAACATAAATACAATTTGGTGACGTTTTTGTCAACAGGATTATTATGTGTTTATGTATATAAGAATCAGTAATTATATTGAATTATGTATATATGAAAACTGAGTGCAAACAAAAAGTGAAATAATGGAATAAAATGAGCTGTTTAATGATTTTAATAACTCCGTTGGGCATATGTTAGTTTTATTCAGTCTGGAACAAAAATCAATATTTGCTGGTTTCTTAAGTGTTGTAGCTAATTGACATGATATACCCAAAGAGTTAAACAGAATTGATTAGTGTTACAACAGTTACTTTGAATATGAATATGAATGGGAGTAACTGTACCGACAATAATGTAGCAAGTTAATTACCTCCTTTGCCTTCCTTCCCTAATTATAAATCGTCAGTTTCAACCCCAGCATAAACACCATTTTATTTCCGTTGGTCAGAGCATTACTATTTTCAGCCCAAAACTCCATCAAGCAAAATCACGGGATATACGAGACATTGCTGGGCCAATAAATATTATGCGATGATTAAATGGGCCTTAATCGCATGGTAATGGATTAAGATGGAGAGATCACATTTATGAAATGTGACCAAATCTAATACTCCATAAAAGTTGGCTATTGAGATTGAGGTTCATACGTAATTATGGAATTGCGTGTGCCCAAATAAGTCATAGAATAAATCAATTCAACAAACTTCACTTTCTCCTCTTATAAGCTCAAATTGCGAAACGATCAAGAAAATTATGTACAGCAGCAATATGACATTGTGTGTATGCCTTTGTTTGCTGAACTGAGTCTTAATTCTAGGAATACTTTACATCTCAACAAACAGCCAAAAGTATGTATTTGGTTTGGAAACAGTGGGGCAGAAGGAAATATTCAAAACTATTTTGTATTCAAACAGTACTGTAAAAATACATGTACAATGTATGTACATATACCATTCCGTCATGTCACGTCATTCGCCAGTTACAAAACATGGAGTCACTGCTGTAATTCAAAGATTTAAAGGAGAAGGCTGCACTACCGCACTTTCTCTTTCCCCAGGACTAGAAATGTTCTTTAATGCAGTGACCTGAAGGAAGGCCAAAAGAGAAAGGAAAAATTTGCAAAGCAAGCACATGCTCTCAAGTACACTATAACTGATGCTTTGATCCAATCGCTTACCATTCGATCAACGATGTTGATTTGGCATTTTTGTTGGTTTTGTTTCTCTCTTATTGTGATTGCAATATCCTCAAATTGATACATAGACATGCATACATGTTTATTTTAGGTAGCATATTGAAAAGAAATGAACACACCCACAGAAAAGTCTTTTTGCTTTGGTTTACAAGTTGTTTCCGTTTTTTGTTTGTTTTCTTTCCAAATATATCAATAAGAAAGGTAGTTATCATTTCCACGCTCATGATTTTCAGAAATTCTGGATTATGTATGTATTTGCATGAAAAATGTTTTGTGTCTAACCCTTTAGTTTTCAATTTAAAGTTCCATCATTTTTCAGGAGGATTGATGCCTATTTTTTAATACTCTCGGAAGAAATATTGCTGGACCATTGAACCGTTATTGGATCAGTGTCGGAAATCATTTTCTGCGTCGCTTTGTTCAATATTATACATCTACATAGTTTACAGATGTCGACGTTCTCTCTCCACCGCACCAGTGACCGTAAAAAGACAAATTTTGAAACGGATCTTTCCATTCAACTGTCAACTGAAGCGACCCAATAAATTAAATTAAAAAAGGATTTCTTGTTTTATGAATATCAAATGCACAAATAACAAAAAGGTTTGAGATTGCTTTTGAAATATATAGTTAATGTATTCAAAAACATATCTAATAAAAATACTTTTAAAAGAAAAACAAAAGTAGCGTTTAAAAAAACACCTACATATGACATCTTTCATCATATAAAGTGCCACCCGCAACAAATCCTTGAAAATTTTGGAAATGGCTACGCCGTTGTGGCATATATTCTACATAATAAATTGTATAATGCGGTTTCAGAGTTCACAGTTTGCACCACAAAAGAATGTTGGGAACAACAGGTATCATCAAATCATTTTGGTTTTGGGCAAATTCCTTGAAATAAATCCAAACTGTTTGTGAGACACTGCCCGAGGACTACAATAAAAGAGAAAGAGAGCAAAAATATGAAATGGTTTGACTAAACTCACCACCACCAAAAGCCAAGGCTCACTTTATAAAACGGAGAACGTTGTGTATAATATACGACCAGCTTTGGCGTTGGCTTTTGTACGCGTTTATTTGTTTGAACTCCCAGAAATCAGGATTAGGATCAAACAACCATTCCTTTTGTTTACACGGCCTTCTGATCGGTATTACTACCTATATCATCTTTGAGTTGCTCCTTTCTCCATCCACTTTACCACCAAACACGTAAACTTTACATACCAAAATCCCAACCTAAATCCCAGCCACTCACCCATCATCACTTTCAAAGGAGAGAATAACATCATTTTCTCAATTATAGTAGCCATTGTTCAAAATTATCACTGTTATGCTACACAAATCCCCACAATGAGCTAGTTGGAGTGGTGATGAATTCTCCTATCTTGATGGCTTTACAAAAATAGTTTTACTTTTTATTAACACAATTTCATTTAAACGACACTTTATACAATTCTCAAATTCTTGTGATGCATACATTCAATGTAACAAAAAGAGAAAAGAAATATTTTCATGGGGAATTTGAATTGGAATTTTCTACAACAAGTGATGCAAAAGAATTAAATAAATGTAGTGGCTGTTGAATGTTTTACTGCCAACTCTCTTGTCATTATTGAATGTGTAGCTTTTTTAGTTGGAGAGGACGATGACAAAACAGAATTTTCTCTCTTTGTACCATTCTGCCCTTGGTAGATTTTTTCCTCCTTTCACCAAGTCTACACCTTCTCTATTTTTCCCTCTATCAAACAACTTTGCTATTTGCTTGATTGGTTGCTTTGTTAGCATTCTGTTGGCTTTTAACGTTTTAACAATAAACAGCAGTCAAGCTATCCGACTATTTAACAGCTTATATACCACTCCCTATTTCTACTCTCTTCATTTCTCCAGCTTTATTTATAGCAAGCATAATAGTTGAATTCTCAGACAATGTATATAATCTACAAATGTAATATGATACATATTATTCTTTCATCCTAAAGAGGATTGTACTATTTGTAAACCCATGATGAAACAAAATACAATTTTTATTAGTTCTTTCTCCATTCTACAAAAAGGCTCAAAAGGTTTCATTTTCTGCTACCAACTTTTACGTTAAAGTTTAGTCTTCCCGTCGACGAGTTAAGATCTGACATGAACGTGACACAATTCCGTCTTTTAAAACCGGACCTCATCCTTGCGGGTTTCACGCAATTATGGTCCCATCTAGGACTACATTTTCATTTCCGTTATTCTTTCGAAAACTTAATGAAACAAACTCTGTGAGGATAAAAGTAGATACCAGTGAGTGGTTAAAAAGTTTCATGTTATGATTTTCCATGTAACTTATTTAATATCGTTGGAATAAAGGAAAATTTATTAAATGGAAAAATATTAAGAAGAAGAGTAATAAAGTCTCAAAGTTTGTATAGTTTTTCCTACTCCCCACAAATCGCTCTTTCAATTTTCAAGTTTTTTAATTAGCCTCCCAAGTGGTCTAGTTTAGCCTGTTTGCAGTGCATCAAAAAAAGTCTTTTTAGCCCGAGTCAGGGCTTATGTAACCATCGTGTCCGTCCGTCTGTCTGTCTGTCTGTCTGTCTGTCTGTCTGTCCGAAACACGATAGGGGCCA